>JAFMPE010081976.1:0-13806 GCA_024759925.1 Ficus religiosa
TGTGCAGATATGGTCGAAGACGTGGGTCTTTGTTGGCGTCGAGGGGGAAGGTGTGCAGATCTGGCATTTGGGGGGGGGGGGGGGGGATGGGGATGGGGACGGGTGGGCTAGTCATCGGCTTCGTGGAGGGGCCTCTTCGTCGGTGTTGAGCGTGGGGAGCCCAGATTTGGTTGGGGAAGTGGGCTTGTCGCCTGGTTGGGGAGGGCGGCTCCTATCATTAGCCAAAGGTTGGTTTTTTTGATAATTTCTTTTTTTTATTGTTATTTTTAATTTATTAGTTTAGACTAATACGAGACAAGGTGTATTATTATTATTATACAGAAACAACATTTTAACCATTTAATTTCATATTAACGGTTTAAAAATAAACTCTACCAATGAAGTATATAAATAAGATTCCACTGCAGTTTCTTCCAAAATTATAAATTACAAATTTCAATAAATCTAGTACAAGATTTTAGCGTTTTCCAAGCGTGAAAAATAGTTTGGCTTGTGCCCCAAGCAAGAGCTGTAAATGGGTCGTTTTAGGTCAGCCTGCTCGTACTAGTTTGAAGCCCAAACTGACAGTCTGACACTCATCGTTTCTAAGATGCGGGTCGTTCATACAAAAGGCCAAATATATCGTCTCTCTCTCTCTCCACTTTCCACACACCTCTACACCCTTCTTCACTTCAATTGTTTCTCCATTCTCACCGAACCAAATACTCAAAAGCAACACATGCGTTTCTTCGATCAAACCTCAACTTCCCCTTAGATTTCAATTTTATTTATTTATTTATTTTGTTTTTTTGTTTTTTTGTTTTGTTTTTGTTTTTTCCTTTCCATTTTCTTGCTTTTCCAAGATCATGGGAACTTATAGAAGATCAAAGCTCGCTCTCGACGCCTTCCGCAGTCTCAGTTCCAAGATTCTTCCCAAGAATCCTATTCAATACCCCACCACCACTTCTGGGTCTTCTTTCGCAAGCGCCAGTGGAGGAGCTAAATTCTTTGGGTTTTCTTCTCCGATCTCGAGGACGACAGTTTCGCAGCACCTGGGACAAGCGGCGACAAGCCAGAACAACTACGGCAGACCCTTTCTCGCCGGCGGCAAGAGATTCTACTATGTCGACCGCCACCGCGTGCAGCATTTCCGGGTTCGAGGCCCTCGTCGGTGGTTCCAGAACCCGCGGACCGTACTGGTCGTGGTCCTGGTCGGCTCCGGCGTCGTCATCACCGTCTACTTCGGGAACTTGGAGACCGTCCCTTACACGAATCGGAGTCATTTCGTGCTCTTGTCGAAATCCATGGAGCGGAAGCTCGGCGAGACCCAGTTCGAGCAGATGAAGGCGGCTTTCAAGGGGAAGATTCTGCCGGCGATTCACCCGGAGAGCATCCGCGTGAGGCTGATCGCGAACGACATCGTCAAGGCTCTCCAGAGAGGGCTGAGGCAGGAAAGGGTGTGGAGCGACATGGGCTACGCGTCGCCGGAGAGCTTCGGGTCTCCTCCCCACGAGGAGGACGCGGCGGCGCGTGAGACTTTGAGGGCGCTGAAGGAGAGTGAGGGGGAGGAGACGGTCATGGAAGGGAAGTGGTTCAGGGAAGACGAGATTCTCGATGACAGGTGGGTCCAGGAGACGAGGAAGAAGGGTAAGGAACGTGGGTCCCGGCCGGAGTCCTCGCATTTGGAAGGGTTGAATTGGGAGATTCTTGTGGTTGATGAGCCTGTCGTTAATGCTTTCTGTTTGCCTGGCGGGAAAATTGTTGTCTTTACCGGATTGCTTGAGCACTTCAGGACTGATGCCGAGATTGCCACTATACTTGGCCATGAGGTATGTGTCTGTGTGTGTGTATATACATACATGTATATACGTATGTATAGACATGTTGTATATAAGATTAATGTTTTGATTGGGATGTGTTAAGGTTGCGCATGCTGTGGGTAGACATTCGGCGGAGGGAATGACGAAGAACTTGTGGTTTGCCATTCTGCAATTGGTGCTTTATCAGTTCATTATGCCTGATATTGTCAACACCATGTCAGCGCTTTTCCTGAGGCTTCCTTTTTCTCGAAGGTACTTCTTGATTTTTTTTTTTCAATTTTGTAATTAATGGTGAAAAAGGATTTCTTTATGGTTCTGGTTTCTGATGCTTGGGGTGATGTCCCCTGATATGATTGCTGGTCTCAGGTTGTCTTGTTGGAAAAGCAAAACTTGTTACCGAGTGAAATATGATGACTTCACGGTTTTCTTTTTGAGCTGCATTCTTTGCTTTTGTTTGTTCCTCCAACAATTTTCCTGTCCTTCAATCGGAAAATGATGTGATTGTTGAGTTCTTTTGTAGATTTCTCGCATAATTGTGTTGCTAACCGTTCACTGTGATGAAATTGTTTTTTTCCTTTCAATGTTTGCTTATAGAATGAAGTCTTGCTTGACTATTATGTGTTTCTCTATCTTGCTTTTGCTTTTCTGGTCATTAGAGTTTGAATTTGATAATAGTCTCTGGTTCCGGTCTCCTGGTCTTAATGTCTTTGTGTGCCAACTGCTTCCGGTGCACATTGCCGATATAAGACAACCCTTTTTGTTTAGATTCCATTAATACCCATTCACTTATATTTCATACGGGTTACTAGCCCTGCAAAATAGGGAAGATTTTAGTTCACACATTTTTAAGTATGGTTAAACGTTGTCTATATTGTTCGAGAGAAGTGAGGCTGAACAGTGGTATTCTTGCTAATTTCTGTATCAGATTTCGCACCGTTCGCTTTCTAGTTTGAATTGGATGTAGTAGTGTGTGGTATTGGCATATAGAGAAATTGGTGGAAAGAACAGATTGTTATGTCTAGGAACCTTCTTCATTGTTGTCTATATTTTTCGAGAGAAGTGAGGCGGAACAGTGGTATTCTTGCTAATTTCTGTATCAGATTTCTCACCGTTCACTTTCTAGTTTGAATTGGATGTACTAGTGTGTGGTATTGGCATATAGAGAAATTGGTGGAAAGAACAGATTGTTTTGTCTAGGAACCTTCTTCATTGTGATCATTTATATTTGGTTGATCCATCTATGATTTTGCAGCATTGGGCATACAATAAGTTTTTAGTTATTTATATAAAATGGATCTAACCCATCCCGTCTAGGATTAATAATGCGGCAGTTCAAGAACTATTACCTCAATTTGAGCTATACCATGTCTTGCCTTTGGGCTGCTGCCCCTCTTCCACCAAAAGCTTAATCTCTTTCATTGGTTGGAGTCATGGAGATAGGGTTTCCCAGTTGTTTTAGGACCTGTCATCTATTTGATCTCATCTGTACCTTTGTGAAATCTGCTTCACTTATTCATTAAGCCGTTAGTCCTTGTCCCCCTTCTGACCAGGAAAGTAAACGTTGCATTCCAAGTTATTTTGGGTGAATTTCCTATAGGTAGGATTGAATTCTATCAAATTGATTCACAAACACCAGGGCTGCTATTTGAGGGTGTAGCGGGCAACATGTTTGCCTTCTTCATGTGAACAGTAGCAGTCTTCTCAGAGCTTTACTTCGGTGCTACAGTTTGAATCATAGTGATTGGTCTTGGGGTAGATAGCCAACAGTTTTTGAGCTTAGGAGTCGGTATTAATGTACTTTTCTCTTGTCAAATGTTGCAAGTTCTATTGAATGTGCAACATTGCTTTATGAGGAGAGCAAATACTTGTGTGAATACTGATACTAAACTACTGGTAAACTGAAAAGCTGGTGAAGATATTTTCGCAGCTGAAAGCTGTAGGAAGATAGAAGTTCTGTTTCTGTTGTTAAAAAGCATCTTAAAGTAATTGTTTCCTAAGTGGTCTTGGCCTGTCCTCAAATGTTATATGGAAGTTTCTGAATGAAAAGCATGCTAGTCTAGTAATAATGTTCGAACTTTGAAGCTCAAAATCGTCTCATGTTCATAAAAGTGTTCTATTAGAGCCTATGCATAATTTCTTAGATTCTTGTTCTTCATGTCAATGTATTTAGTTTCAATGTCAAGTTAATCTTTTCTTGATTATTAGGATGGAAATGGAAGCTGATTACATCGGACTGCTATTGATGGCATCTGCGGGGTATGATCCTCGAGTGGCGCCAAGGGTGTATGAGAAGTTAGGCAAGCTTACTGGAGATTCCAAACTGCGAGATTATCTTTCAACCCATCCGTCTGGAAAGAAGCGAGCTCAATTGCTGGCTCAAGCTAAGGTCATGGAAGAAGCCCTAAATATATACAGGGATGTTTTAGCAGGACGTGGCGTTGAAGGTTTTCTTTAGGTGAAAAAGAAAAGTCATCACCTTGATACTATTTGTAACAGTCGGTTCTCTCTCGAAACATCCCCGAAACAGTAAATTTATGGGTGGGGATTCTTTTTCAATCAAAGGCTCTAGAGTTTTTGTTTCATAATCCAGATTTTTAACCTCTGGAATTCTCTGTTTTTTCATTTTTTTCTCATACTAATTTTTGCTGAAAGTATAAGAAGAAATGTAAAGTTCTTGTTTCATCATAAATGGTGTATTTTATTTTCTTAGCTTGCTGAAACCTTGCTTTTATTTTTCATCTGTCGTTTATTTATGTTCTACAAACTTTTTTAATTTTATTTAATAATTTTGATTAAAGTCAATATCAAAACCTTTAAAAGCAAGTAAAAGCTTTAAAAAAAGGTGATAAAATTCTGGCGCCAAACAGTTAGATCCTTGATCAAATGTCAAGTTTTCTGGAGAGTCAGAGACAAAATCTCAGGAACGCAATCGTGCGGTTAATCGAAGAATGCAACAACATGAGAGAGCTTAAACAAATCCAAACCCAGATCATAAAATCTCCTCACATACCTCAATCTGACCAAACTTTGCTCCTTTCTCGTCTCCTCTTCTTTTGTGCCTTTTTTGATTCGGGTTCTCTCAGCTATGCAACTGATATTTTCCGGGTCATAAAGAATCCAAATCTCCACGTCTATAACATCATGATCAGAGCCTATGCGAGTGAAAACTATGGAAGGGACAAGAACCGTTATTCGTTCAAGTCTTTCTTGCTGTACAAGCAAATGCTTTGCGAAGGGATTGTGCCCAATTGCCTCACTTTTCCTTTTCTTTTGAAGGAATGCGCAGTTAGAGTTGACAGTTTTGCGGGAAGGAGTATTAACGGTCAAGTCATTAAATTTGGGTTCTGTGGTGATGTTTTTGTTCAGAATTCGTTGATAAGTTTGTTTTCGGCGTGCGGGTTTCTGAGTTCTGCACGGAAGGTGTTTGATGAAATGCCGAACAGGGATATTGTTTCGTGGAATGCGATGGTTGTAGGGTATTTGAGAAGTGGGGATCTTGATGAGGGGTTGAATTTGTTTAGGACGATGAGGAACAAAAATATCGTCACCTGGAATTCAATAATTACGGGGTTTGTTCAAGGTGGCCGGTCAAAGGAAGCCTTAGAACTTTTCCATGAAATGCAAGCTGCAAGCGGTGATGTTATGGTTAGGCCAGATAAGATTACAATCGCCAGTGTCCTGTCTGCTTGTGCTCATCTTGGCGCAATTGATCATGGGAAGTGGGTGGACAGCTATCTCAGGAGGAGTGGTCTAGAGTGTGATGTGGTGATTGGTACGGCTTTGGTTGACATGTACGGTAAATGTGGAAGCGTGGAACGAGCATCTAAGGTCTTCGAGGAAATGCCGGAGAAGGATACTTTGGCCTACACAACAATGATTTCGGTACTAGCTCTCCATGGATTTAGTAAAGAAGCTTTTGATGTCTTTAGAGAGATGGAAATGAGCGGGGTGAAGCCCAACCATGTGACTTTTGTTGGGCTATTGACAGCTTGTTCTCATGCTGGTTTAATCGATAAAGGTCACTGGTTTTTGGATGTGATGAAACGTGTTCACTCGATTGAACCACAAGTCTATCACTATGCATGCATGGTTGATATGCTTAGCCGAGCTGGGCTATTCGAAGAGGCAGAGCGGGTTATTAGGGGCATGCCCATGAAGCCAGATGTGTTTGTTTGGGGAGCATTACTTGCAGGCTGTCAAATGCATGGAAAGGTGGAATTAGGAGAGAAGGTGGCCAAATATTTAATTAATTTGGAACCTCTGAACCACGCTTTCTATGTGAACTTGCGTGATATATATGCCAAATCTGGTAGATTTGAAGACTCAAGGAGTATTACAACACTAATGAAAGAAAGAGGAATAAAAAAGGAAGTCGTAGGCTGCAGCATGATTGAAATTGATGGTGTAGTTCATGAATTTTCGGTGAGGGGCTCGCCTTATGTCGGGATGGAGAGAATAGAACAAGTTTTGGATGTGTTAAATAAGGAAATGAATAGAAAAGGCCTGGTTGATTATGATGGTAATTATGGATAACAATGCAGGCATAGATTTCCTGGTGAGATAAGTCTTGGTGTTTTCATTAGTTCCAATTTCTGCCGACTTCCAAAGACAAAATAATGGAGAAAAATGATAGTTTACATTGCAGGTAAACATCGAAATTGAATATTAGTAGTTTCTTTGTCTGGAAGTATGAAAACAGTTTGTCTTAGATAATCCCTAAGGACAAGCCTCCAACGGCAGATATTCTCGACAGCCCAGATGAATAAATATTTTATGATACTCGAGGAAACAGCGCCTTTATAAACTATGACGGTCCTCTAATCACAGAATAGCCTTTTCTGCTTTTATCTCGTTCTTCTAGAATTTTGAAAATGGGTGCTCTGCTTTTCGCTTTTGCCGTTTCCTTCATCCTTTTATGGTTATTTGCAGCAACACCTTTTGTTCTAGCCCTTCTTGGCATGTTAGTTTTTCTCATGGCAGCCATTTTAGCTGCGTTCTTCTATGCGTACATCAAAGAATCACTGTCAAAGGATAGACGTCCGCCAATAGCTGGTCTGGTATTAAATCATTTAGTACACTTCAATAAGCTCTTCGATTACCAAACGAAAGTTGCTCGGAAACACATGACATACTGCATGGTTGCGCCATATCATATCGAAATCTATACTGTTGATCCAGCTAACATAGAGCATGTACTTAAAACCAATTTCCTCAACTATGTGAAGGTATAAGTAATTAAGTATTAGTCAATTCATTTGCTTTTAATTTCCTGATAAATAGTTGAATACAGAGTTTGGAATTGGATTTCTTGACCTTGCAGGGGGATTACAATCTGGGTATCATGAGCGATCTATTTGGTGATGGGATTTTCGCTGTGGATGGAGAGAAATGGCGGCACCAACGGAAGCTTGCCAGTTATGAATTTTCGACAAGAGTTCTAAGAGATTTCAGTACCAATGTTTTCAGGGTGAATGCTGCAAAATTAGTTTCAAAGGTTTCAGTAGCTGCAGTAGCTGCTAAAAGGATAGACTTAGAGGTTTGATTTAATCTGTCTCAAGAGTTCTAAAAATATTTTAGAATAGTAAGTAGTAATACGGTTTTCGTCTTTGTCTGGCAGGATATGTTGATGAAATCAACTCTAGACTCAATATTCAAGGTTGGATTCGGAGTTGATCTGAATAATCTAAATGGCTTGGATGAGTTTGGAAAACGATTCACCAAGGCCTTTGATGATTCCAACGTTGTTGTGTTCTTGCGGTACGTTGATTTGTCATGGAGAATTAAAAGGTTTCTCAACATTGGTTTGGAAGCCTCTCTCAAGAAAAACCTCAAGATCATTAACGACTTCATATTCGAGTTAATCAGACGCAAGAGAGAGCAGATGAGAAATGAAAAGCTTGATGTAAGAACATCGATTTTCCCATTCACCGTGTTGCTTTTTCTCAGCCTTTTTGACTAATTGATGTGTTTATGTCACCAGAGTGGGAAAGACGACATGTTGTCGAGGTTCTTGATGGAGAGCGAGAAGGATCCAGAAAACATGACCGACAAATACTTGAGAGATATAATTCTCAACTTCTTGATTGCTGGCAAGGACACTTCTGCAAACACTCTCACTTGGTTCTTTTACTTGGTCTGTAAGCACCCTTTGGTTCAGGAAAGGATTTCACAGGAAGTAAGAGAAGCAACTGCAGCTCATGTGGATAGCATATCTCCGGAAGAATTCGCTGAGTTGATAACTGAAGAAGCCTTGAACAAGATGCAGTATCTTCATGCAGCTATAACCGAGACTCTTCGGCTCTATCCAGCTGTTCCTCTGGTATGTTTGTTGATCCATTTAAATATTTATTTAAGAGCGACGTGTTTTGGAAACTGAAAATGCTAACCTTCTGGATGGTAGGACGGGAAAATTGCAGCAGAGGACGATATTCTCCCCGATGGCCATAAAGTCAAAAAAGGAGATGATGTGACCTATATGGCTTATGCAATGGGAAGAATGACTTGCATATGGGGAGATGACGCAGAGGAATTTCGACCCGAAAGATGGCTCGATGGCGGTGTTTTCAGATCAGAAAGCCCTTTCAAGTTCACTGCATTTCACGTGAGTTATGTTCTTGTCTCTTCTTTCGTCAGAAGTGATGCTTTTTCCTTTTTCCTTCTCTTTATTTTCTGTAGTTCATCTTGAAAATTCTTCGACTTTGCACTGTACTCAGGGTGGACCTCGGATTTGCTTAGGGAAGGAATTTGCATATAGGCAAATGAAAATCTTGGCAGCTGTTCTGCTCAGCTTCTTCAAATTTAAACTTGCAGATGAGGGAAAGGAAGCCACATATCGAACCATGTTCACTCTTCACATGGATCAAGGGCTTCATTTATATGCACTTCGTAGGCTGTGAGGAAGAATATGGTTATTCCTATTTCCAGTAATGCTATTTTTCTTGAAATGTAAATGGAGCTTCTGATTTCGTTGTTGGTAATGGTAGTTTCCTTCCAAAACCAAACTTGGACCTATTTTCAATTGACAAGAGCTTTAGAAGAAGATTGAAATTTTTTTTTTTTTTTTTTTTTTTTTGAGCTTGGATAGATTTCATCTCCAAAAGTTAGTCCAAGAAAAGCAGGTGCACATTCACAATCTAACCCCTTTTCTCATGTCTAACACGACAAACAAATGGTTTAGGTCCATATCCACCGCTGCTTGCAAAATCTGATTCTGATTTCATGTTAAATAAACATGAATAAACTCAACAAATTCACAATCTAGTGGTGTTTTTTGAAGCGTTATAACATACGCGTTGCAGGGTTAACGAGTTTAAAAAAAAAAAAAAAAAAGAATGTCTTCCAAGAGCTAAAACCTACTTTTTGCCTCTTTTCACATTGAAAAAGACCTGCAAATAGAACTCAAAAGAAAGTATCCATTTCTTTTTATTATTAAATATTTAAAATGAAGAAAGAACCTATTTAATAGCTGAATCCGAGGAACAATGTAATGGCAAATATGTTTTCCTATAAATAAGAAGTTCGAGACGCAAAATAATGATAAAAAAGGTGTGGAACGGTTCTTAAGATGTAACATTCAGCTCCTAATAAGAGTATACTACAAAAAACTTTGATTTTTTTTTTTTTTAATCTCTCTCCACCATTGACTAGTCACCATACTCGCTTTATTTACTTCCAAGTTCTAATGATTGGTGGTCCTTGAGCAAAAATACATGTGTCTGTATGTGTATATAAAATGATTGGTCAGGTGCCTCCTTCCATTTTTCCTTACTTTCATATTATATACAAAAATAACCTTGTGTAAACTGAAAAAAAATCATTGTCTCTTTGAAATTTTTTCTTGTTTAATTTTTTTTTTGTTGGCTAAAAAAGATTTGAAGAAGTAGAAAGTGGTATATCTAAATAATTTTCAAAAATAATTTTTGCATGACACGAATCTATCACGAAAACGGTTTGCTAACATAAATACCTCAGAAAAATTTGAACTCGTGACCTTGTCTCCAGGGACGGATGCATTAAGACCTCAGGGTTACGCCCTTCAAGTTATTATGTTTGATTTATATTTATATATATACATACATTTGCCCTAACTTTACAAATACCCCCCGAGAAAATGAGAAACTTCATTTTATTTTTTCTAAAAATTAAAAACTTGTAGTTATTAGGTTGCGAAATTTTCGGCTTTATCACTGCTCGTCATGTCAAAATAAAGAACCTACACACTCCCTGGTTATTTACCTTGGACATGCTTCAAACAAAACGCGAATAAGACAGTGATTAATGAATTCATATTTCAAACCATGTCTTTCAACGATGTCCTTTTCAATTAGCCAAACATAGAAAATATCTCCCACCTTGTCTTTCATGAACCTCACAAACCGCCGGCTAAGTTAATTGCACTAGCAACACATGGAGATGGATTTCACAGTCATGGATTTTTTTTCCCCAACCTTAAAACTTCTAACCGCAACAACGATTTTAGCCTTATGTGTGGCTTTCCTTTTCACCGTAATAAGGTCCTGTGGCGGAAATTTTCCCAACAAGAAAAAGAGGTACCACCCTATAGCAGGCACAATATCGAACCAACTGATCAGGCTGCACCATTACATGACTGACCTTGCAACCAAGCACACAAGTTATAGACTGCTCGGTCTCTTGAGAAGCGAAGTTTACATCGCTGACCCTGCAAACGTCGGGTACATTCTCAAAACAAATTTCACAAACCATGGCAAGGTATGCAGTAACTAAATGTGTCCGTTTGAAGGAAATTTTTCAGTTGGTTAAGCAAATTGAACTTTGGAAAATTATGTTGCTTTCCGGTTTTAGTTCTTCTGAGTTGTGACCCCTTTGTAGGGCTGGTACCATTCCAACCTTTTGTCAACGCCTTTTGGAAGTTCAAAAGGTTCCTAAATATTGGCTCTGAAGCAGTTTTGAGGAAAAATGTCAAAACTGGTAGATGAGTTCGTTTACAAAGTAATCAGAAGCACGATTGAAGAAATGCGCAGCTCACAAGATGATCATGTGCCTGTCAGTTTAGTTGATTTTCAAAATAGACACACATTTGCTTGATATGAGATTGCTCGTTTTTATCACGTGAGAAACGGTATATTGCTCAATTTTATAGCATTTTTAAACTAAGACATACAACTAAAGGCGAAGTTTACTCATGAAAGACCGGGTATAACATTACATTTATTTCGTATAACAATGACTTTCTAAAAGTTAAAAAAGTTAAGAATTTATCTATCAGAAACCAATGTTACACGAGAAAGTCATTGTTGCATGAATAAATATTGCTCTATACCCCCATTCCTATTTGTTACAATATAGTACTGGTCCTTGCTAAAGACTGAAGACAAACCCTACAATCTTTTATATAAATCCTTAAATGGTTGCAAAATTGCATAACCGAAATGCGAGACACTGTCAATTCAGAAGCTGTTTGAATCTAATTGTTTCTCAATAATGCAACGGAGAAGTACTTAAAGCTGAGAAAAAATTGCTTCTTTTTCTACTCCCCACAATACTCGAAAATTTTGATAGAAATGTCCGTATTTATGGACCAATTTTTATTAACAAAGATGTATATATGACAGATGAAGAAAGGAGATATGTTGTCTAGACTGATTGAATTGGGAGAGAAGGATGTGAAGTACATAAAGGACATGATTCTGAGCTTTATAATTGCTGGAAAAGACACTACGGCGACTACTCTATCCTGGTTCCTTTACTTGCTCTGCAAGCATCCGAGCATACAAGAAAAAGAAGCAGAGGAAGTGAGAGGGGCAACAAACTTGAAAGAGAATTCAAATGTCAATGAACTTGCAGCCGAACTAACTAAAGAAGCCCTTGGCAAAATGCGATATCTCCTTGCGGCTTTGACCGAGACCCTCAGGCTCTACCCTGCAGTTCTAGTGGTAATACTTTTATCTATATACGAATTACCAGTACAATATTTGATGGAATATGAACTTTTCTCAGAGAAACTAATTTTTGTGATGCTTTTGCAGGATGGGAAGCTGTGTTTTTCTGATGATACCTTACCGGATGGATTCAGTGTGGGGAAAGGAGATGTTGTGGCGTACCAACCTTATGCCATGGCAGGATGAAGTTTTTATGGGGCGATGACACGGAAGACTTCCGGCCAGAGAGATGGCTCGATGAAAAGGCGTTTTCCACCCAGATAGCCCTTTCAAATTCACAGCCGTCCAGGTAAAGAAAGAACGTTTGGAAAACTATAAAAAGAGAATTATCAAGTTTTAAGTGAATGGTAAATAAGCATAAAACCGGTTATTCTTAGTTCAAATCGTTGAAAGCATACTTTTTAGCTTGACACAAACCCGAACGTTGTTTAGAAAATTTTCACTTGGTCCAAGTAAATCGAGAAGAGTTTGCGGCTGTAATTTGTACACAGGCTGGTCCAAGAATTTGTCTAGGAAAGGATTTTGCTTATGGACAGATGAAGATCTTTTCGGGCGTGCTTTTGGGGAGTTGCAGATTCAAGCTGAGTGATGAAAGGGAAGAGGTTAATTACAGGACGATGCTTAATTTACAAATTGATGGGGGTCTCCATCTGCAGCCTGCAGGCATATATCGGATACACAGATTGAATATTTGATGTTTTGGAAATTTTGTGCTTCTATTTTATTTTTCCGTTGTGTGTGTTTTGTAAGAGGACTTGGGTTACTTCAAACAGATTATAGCATTAAGCAAAGCAAGTAGAAGTAAGGACAATGTACAGCTTGTGTTTCCACCAATTCCTAAAAGAACTTTAAAATTAGCAGTAAACAAATTATTCAATATTATTAAACAATCAATTGATCCAATCCAGTTCATTGTGAGTTGGATATCTGGTACAATCTCTCTCTCTCTTTTTTTTTTTTTTTTTCAATGCAAGATAGAGGAAACATGCGTATATGAACTGCCATATTTTATTCAGATATTATGAGATTTGCATATTTGTTTGTTTAGAAAAAAGCTATTGCAGATGATTTTTTTCCCCTCCGAAGCATTTCTTGGTTTACTTACTAAAAGTATTTACGATCATAATGGGATTGAAATATGTTTCTGAGAAGAGCAACCTTAATCTCAAATTTGGTCCTTTTTCCTTAAAAAATTAAAAATTAAAAAAAAAAAAAAAAAACCATTGTCAACAACACCCCTAATAGGCTGGGGATGCGTAATTTTGCCTCATAATTTTTTTTAAAACAAAATTTACATGTATCATAGCACGTGCAATTCTAATTGCTTGGATCATTTAGATTAGACAGGCGACTTGCATTATGCTAACATAGCGCTAAAGTTAGTTAACGAATCACCAAAAAGATTATAGAAATCTGGCTTTGTTTAAAATAAAAAAAACCCTGATTATATCCTCATACGTTATCACGTCCAACGTGATACATAAGAGGCTTCCTATATCTTTTGGAGATATTAGTATTTGCTTTTTGGCCACAACTATGGGTAAAGCCAACCTTTTCTCTGTCATATCAAACGAATACATTATTAAGAGTTAAATGATATGCAAAATCAATCTAGACCTTGAAACTTAAATAAGATCCAAATATATTAAATAAATCAACAACTTCATTTGTTTCATCATCATTCAACATGTGAACAAGCATTATACGATACAATAAGGAACTGTTCTTTTTTTTTTTTTTTTTTGGGGGTTCTAAGCGTCAACATCATAACATAGAGTATCGATTTTTTTTTTTTTTTTTAATATGATTAATGAAAAAGTCCTGCAGAAAATATCTTGAACAATAAGATTATTGTCTACATGAAAATGGAAACATAGAGAATGCCAATTCATATTACAAACACAACTCTAGACTTCTTTTTTTTATCAAAATAGACCAGTAGTCGTAGCATTCAAGCAAGGTGTTATTTGCTCTCATAAATTTGAGGAAGCTTGCTCTTGATATGCTGGTTTCTTGTTATCTTTTATTACTTACGAAGTTGTCCATTTACCTCAATTAAGTACGTGAGAACTTAAATTTACTATAGA
>JAFMPE010082087.1:0-13805 GCA_024759925.1 Ficus religiosa
TCATTTTCAAAAAAGTAAAAAAAGATTTAAATTTAAAATCAAAAAAATTTAGGATTTAAATAGTGTGCCAAGTACATTAGAAGCTGTAGTTTTCTTCCAATGAATGCATTTCTATTCCACGGAATCACAGTCATGCTGGGTATATTTTTCTTCTCAGCTAATAAAAACGATTTTTTATATTTTCCTTTTCTTTTGTCGATAAATATGTAAATTAATAAAAAAATAAAATAAGAAAAAGAACATCACCAATTAACATCATCTGACTTTTTCCCCCCTGAAATTCAGTCTTGTCCATAATATATATAAATTAATAATAAATAAATAAGTAAAAAAAATAGCACCAATAATATTCATCTGAGGTTTTTTTTTTTTTTTTTTTTTTCCTGAGATTCAGTCTTGATTTTTTTTTTGGGTAATTAATTCAGTTTGAGTTTATTTTCTGCTTCGTACTCATTTTTTCTTTTTTGAAGGAAAAGATGCTTTTATTCAAACCAAACTGCGAATATCAGAAAAATATAATATGTAATATTTATTTATAAATATAAAACATTTTCCCTCCTTAAATCTTCACAGGAAAAAAAAAAAAAAGCTCCACTTGTTCCCTTTGCAAATCCGCCAATCTCTCTCTCCCTCTCTCTGGGATGCGTATGATCTGCACTTTCTCTCTCCATTTCTAAATCTTCTTTCTCTCTCCTCCTTTTCCATGGACACTCTTCTCTCTGAAGATCTCTCCGATTCCGCTCATCGCCCCGACTCAGTCTCCGAACAGCGTCTCTACTTCGTCCCTTACAGGTTCTCTCTCTCTCTCTCTCTCTCTCTCTAGCTTTTAGCAGATTCAGTTCAGATCACTTCAATTCCTATTATATACACTGCAACGCATTCGGAAATCTGAATTCAAAACCTTAATCGATTTTCCCCGATTCCTTCCGTTTGGCGGCCGAGAAAATTACGGAGAAAATGGGACAGAAGGAAAATGCTGAAAAAGTTTAAAAACGATTGTTTTAGTATCGCGATTTTTTGAGATTCGAGTGTTGTGGAATCTGAATTTGATTTTTGGATTGGATTGGGGGTGATTTTCAGGTGGTGGAAGGATGCGCAAGATTCAGTCTTGGGAGATTCCGAGGGAAAAAAAGGGATTCTTTACGCCGCCTCGCCGGCCACTTCGATTTACGCCGGTCCGATGAAGATCATCAACAACATTTTCAACTCGGATCTTGCATTTAATCTCAGGAGAGAAGAGGACTCTGTGGGGAATGGTGAGAATGGCGAAGCGGGTATCTCGGGAAGGGACTTTGCTTTGGTTTCTGGAGAAATGTGGGTTCAGGCACTCAAATGGTAAGTATAAGAATGCGAGCTTCTTATATAATTTGAAAGTAAATTGTTATATATTATATATACAAACACAAATATATATGCACACACAGATATAAGAACTTGTAAATGACTGAATAGTGAATTCATTTAAATGCCAGTAAATTTTGTTTACTTGAAGGGTGTTTGTTGCACATGAACCTGGCCCATTAATTCTGTGATCCTCTGGCACTTAATATGCTGTTTCGTATTCATTTCGAAGTGGTTTGATGTGAATTACAAATCGGTTGTTTTCTTCAATTCAAGTTGGAGATAAGTTTTTTGCATTTAGGTTATTGCTTCTCTCACCCTTGCTCTCTGCTATCCGATTTTATTTATTATAGATGGAAAGTTTCTGCTACTGAATTTCGTTCCTTGTGATTGGTCATTGGTTCTTTGCCAAATACTGGTGAATGGGGGTGTCTTTAAGGGTATTGTGCTTATATCGGACAAGTATCAATGATATGCAAATATTTTCTGTATGGTTTCTTTGACAACTTAGATCTTCCAGACGTTTAGTAATGCACGAACATTATTCAACAGATCGGCGGCCTTTGATAAGTGTTTTGTTTGTCTGTTTGTATTGCCCCTCAAATAATTACTGTGTTGTCTTTTGTATTGAGCAATGTTGTATCTTCTTCAGGCTATACATAGGCCCTTTTTTTTTTTTTTTTTTTTTTAAAATCTTTTTGACCTCTGAGAACATCAATTCAATCGGCATTATCTGTAAAATTCCAAAGAGAGTTTTCTTCAATTTACTCACGTTCATGGGTTTTTAATCCTAGCAACAGCGAGATTTTGATTGCATTAGTATTGGTGTTTATCGGATAGATGTTTTGAAGGCTGGCTTTGACATTTTTTTGGTACTGTAAACTGTAAAGATATGATAGGCCTCTATATGTTACCCATTTAGTGTTTTACAGCTTCTGCTTGATAAGACATCCATTTAGTATCTTACTGTCGGATGGTGTGCTATTGATGTAGGCATAGTGATTCAAAATCATCAATGAAGGAAGGTAGAAGTTTTTCAGCTGCAGAAGATGACATGGCAGATGTCTATCCTTTACAACTCAGGCTTTCTGTTTTGCGAGAAACAAATTCTCAAACAAATTCTCTGGGAGTGAGGATTAGCAAAAAGGTCAGTTGACAAGCGTATACTCCTTTTCTTTGTATTTATGTTTTTAATTTGTGCATCTTTTAGATTACCAATCAATGCTGCACTTTTTGAACACGAGTTTAAATGACTTCTAAGAATAAAATATTCCTTGTGGTGTGCATCATTTATGTATTTAATTTTATTTCTCCTTGTAAGTACATGCGACTTATTTGACAGAATAAAAAATATTTCTTTTATTTGGAATTTTGGTCATTTTGGTTCTCTCACAAATTGATATAAGAGGGAATGTTTCTAGAACATTTATTATCCACAAGTTAGAAATTGTATAGCTTGCTGACTGTTACTTTTTTAATTAGATTTTTAAATTGTCTAAATCACTTTAATGATGATTTAAATTTATTTTAGTTATTACATCTGATCCCAAGACGTGTAATGAGTTGGTTTGTAGGATCACCTTTGATGGGAATTATGTCTTCAGATAAGGATACAAAACTCTCTTTAGTTCTTTTCTATGGTGAATTGTCTACCTGTTTCTTTTTTATTTTGGTGGTTGGTTTTATCCCATGTAGCTCTTATGCAGGTTTATTTATTTTCTTTTAGGATAATGCAACTGAGTTCTATAAAAGAGCCTGCAAAATTTTCAGTGTGGAGTTGGAACTGGTAATTAAGCCTTAATTCAGGAATACGATTCTTTTTGGGATAACTTCAAGTACAGTGCTTTTAACTTGGAAGTTATTGTGCAGTTACGCATCTGGGACTTTTCTGGACAAACAAATCTATTTTTGCTAAATGATAAAATTACATTTCCAAGAGATTGTCAACGGCAGTCAGATGAGGTAATTGCAGCTTGGTTGGTTTGAAATGATGCTTTACATTGATACTTGCACAGTCTTGTGACTTCACTGTTTTGAGTTTGAGAATCAGTTCTGCTGGGTTAAATATCGTTTTTGAAGTAGTAATTACCAAACAGGTTTTAGGACCTATGTTGCATTTTGTTTTGTAATTATTGTGCGTATAACAACTGGTGGTTTGTATTAGTCTTGACAAATTGGTCATTGGAATCAAAACAAATAAGTTTGTTGTTTTTTCTCAATTTTAACCTTTACTTGGTTGAAGTTACTGGTCAATCTTTTTTGCACCAGGCCTTGCTCTTGCTCGACGTTGTTGTTCTTGATGTTGCCTTGGTTTCTCATTAGCCTGCCTCGTTCTTTAATTTGGCTATATATTATGTTATTAGTTTGTAAATTTTGATAATTCCTGCTTGATAATCTTCTGCATGTAGAATTTCAAGCAGAAAATAATCTTCTTGCCCTCCTAGTTTTTGCAAGAAAAGAAAGGATTTCTATCTTTTTGTTTATTCTTTATGTATTTAGTCTATTGACAAGTTTTTGATATCTTATTAAGAGAAATTGTTTTCAATTTCTTGCTTTTGTTATTGTAGTCAGGAACATTGTCACCATCATTGTCACTATTTGATGCTTACTATAATTGTTACCATTTGATATTTGGTTTCCAATTTATGTAACAAAGTTAAAGTACCTTGTGATGGATAATAGCTGTTAAGTTGGGGAAAAAAAAAAAAAAAAGAAGTTTTGACTTTTCCCTCTCTTTATTGTTTAAGAACTTCCATACTGAGATGTTGATTTGCGGATTATGATGGCCTGAAGCATTGGTTATGGTAATATCAAAATAGATCACGGGTTAGTGATGTTGTTTTTCTATTTAAGACAAATACTCTTAAATGAATCCTCTTACTAACTGAATACGTTTGTTTTAAGTCCTGAACCAGTGATGATGTGGATTACATGTTCCTTGGTATCTTTGTATTTGTTTTAAGCAGAAAATTTTCTAGAAGGGCTCACTTTTTTGGTTCATTGGCTACTAACCTAAATGATCTGTGCCTTTTTGGCAGATTCTATTGGACTTGCAAGTTTATGGGTTATCAGACTCAATTAAGTGCAGGGATGGGAAGAAAGATGAGATGGTAGTACAACATTCTTCCATTGCAAATTCCTCTTCAACTTCAATAATGATGAATGGCAATGCAAGTTCGAATTTCCTGCGTCCAACTTCATCATTCTGGGGAAGCTCTTGTGAAACTGGGACTTTGGGATTAACAGGGTTACAAAACCTTGGGAATACATGTTTCATGAACAGTGCACTTCAGTGCTTAGCTCACACACCAAAGCTCGTTGACTATTTTCTTGGAGACTATGGTCGAGAAATAAATCATGAAAATCCACTGGGAATGGATGTATGTCTTTTATCTCTTGTAACTTGTTCCTTATTGTTCATGAGTTGTGTATTTTTGAACAAGGTTCCTCAAACTAGAAGTGCTGTAATTGCTATGACCATTTTCGTACTTGGTCATTTTATTGCTGTAACTTCTTTTCAGGGTGAGATTGCTTTGGCATTTGGAGACCTTTTAAGGAAATTATGGGCTCCCGGAGCAACTCCAGTGGCTCCAAGAATATTCAAATCAAAGCTTGCTCGATTTGCTCCTCAATTTAGTGGCTTCAACCAGCATGATTCTCAAGTCAGTAAAGTTTTTGCCTTCTGAGTTACTTTTCAGGAGGGTTTTGAGTTTTGTAAAAGATTTTAACTTTTCAGGTTATTTTAATTTGATAATTCTTACTCTAATAGGAGCTCCTGGCATTTTTGTTGGATGGTCTCCACGAAGATCTCAATCGTGTAAAGTGCAAACCGTATACGGAAGTTAAAGATGGAGATGGTAGACCAGATGAAGAAGTTGCTGATGAATATTGGCGGAATCATTTAGCTCGCAATGACTCTATCATTGTTGATGTATGCCAGGTAAGTGACTTCATTTTAGTCTATGGGCATAGTTATCCACTTTTTCTTCCAGATCTGCCGACTTACCTCATCTGGTACACTTTCTTTTCGCTTTTATCTTTTAATGCAAGGTTCAATTTAAAGTTTGCAGACTCGATGCCATTTTGTTGTTTTGATAGACAGAAAGCTAAAATGTTGACGTTAAAACATTTATAAACAAATGGATTATTTCTGAGTATAGGTTTGTTCAAATTGCCTTTATCAGTTTGCAAAAACCCAAATATATCTATCCACCAGGTAAAATTAGAAATCAAATTTATTGAACTTGATATGCTCTTTACTAATTGTCAGAGTGAAGCGGAACAATGCATAATGGTTACAAAAAAAAAAAAAAAAAAAAAAGTTTTAAAACTTGTGTATTTGTACACAGATCGTACAAGTTTGTAATCTTTTTGCAGCTTATATGGCAACTTATGTGATGTCTTGAAGTTAATTCTCGGTTATTTTGCTTCCTTTTTTTTTTTTTTTTTGATAACTTTGTCAGCTTGATTGAACAAATTATTTTCCCTCCGTGGCCCTGCCAACCTTCTTTTCCTTCTTCGTTGCAGGGTCAATACAAATCAACATTAGTTTGTCCTATCTGCAAAAAGGTCTCTGTTACTTTTGATCCATTCATGTACTTATCACTACCATTACCTTCAACAACAATGCGGACGATGACTTTAACAGTTGTGCATACTGATGGAAGTTCTCAACCTTCACCATATACCATTACTGTGCCCAAGAATGGGAAATTTCAAGATCTTATTGAGGCTTTAAGCATTGCTTGTTCTTTGGAGAATGGCGAGACCTTACTCGTAGCTGAGGTATGTCAGATTTTTTATCTAATTCTGTTCATGTGGCTGGTTATGGGATGTGAGATTGTAAATTTTTGGGTTTACACGTGTTAGTAGGTCTGTATCTTTTTTGTGTTTATGCAAGAATCAGTATGTTTCATCTCTGAAGTTTTGTGAATCTATACAGATATACAATAATCGCATTATACGTTATCTTGAGGAGCCAGCTGATTCACTATCTTTGATTAGAGATGAAGACCAACTTGTTGCCTATCGGTTGATGAAAGATATTGAGCCAGTTCCTTTGGTTGTCTTCATGCATCAGCGAATGGAGGAGTATGTTTAATTTACCTTATTTTCATCCATGTTTCGTGCTCATAATTCTCCTTTTAAATGACTATATTTGCATGACATGATGGCTATTGGACTATATGTGTGAAAGCAAAAGGATTTGTTTTGGAGACTTGAATTTGGGGGTACCATTTGGTGACAGCCCCTAAAAGGAAAAAAAAAAAAAAAATGAAAAATGAAAAAAGAAAGGCTACTGCAGTGAGTGAGCATGAATACATGTAGTCATCGTTTATATATGCCTTTAGACATGAAGCACAGAGGAAAAAAATAAAAAAAAGAGGCACATCCTGTTACCTGATCATTATCATATCAATGCTACCATTTGGTTTTTCATTTTATGGCCTCATAAACTTATAGTGTTTTTCACCATATGGGGTTATAAATTTATTGGAACTTTGTTATTTTGATATATAATTTGTGCAGAATAGAAAAAAACTTATCTGCTTAATGTTTACTAATATAAATTTATATGTCATTAGTGTTTATTAAATGTTGATTGTTCTAAAGTTTATTCTCTAGTCTTTACAAGTCAATTGACACAAGGTTTAAAATAGTCAAGTCCATTGACCAAAGTTTTTAGAAATTCTTCATCTTAAATTAGGCAGGACTATTATTGTATTAGCATGTTTGCAGTAGAAGCAGCCTAACTTCATAAGATAGTGGAGCTAACTTATTATTTCAGTGCTGCTAATTAAACATTTCAGGATGGTCTGCTTTTTCTTGATTGTGAAGTTGCAATGAGATCAGAAACCACGTATGCGTGTGTGTGCGAATGCAAGAATGATTGAGGCTTGATTGTTTGTTGATATCTTTGGTTTAGAAACAGCGTAAATCTACAAATAAAGTTGCTCAAAACGTTCTTGGATGCTTGACTTTGGGAGTGCATATGATTTGATTCTGTGATGTCAAAATTTTTGTTTAAAAGTGGATTTTGAGATTTATAAAAGTCTGGAAATAGCATATACTACCAATATTGTAGCTCAACTGGTTTACTTGGTTCTTTTTGTTTGGTGACGTGTGAGGTCAAAACACTTAGTTCAAGACTCTGAAATAAGGAGTTTGAATGTTTGGTAATAGTTACCAATATTCTTTTGGGGAAAAAAAAAAGCTTGTATATCAAATTCATTCATCACAATTTTCTCATCCCCGAGTGGTTCATCTCTATCAAATCAAAGAAGCTAGGTCGCTAGACATATTCAGTTTGGTTGTTAGTTGTACTCTGCGCGCGCGTGTGTGTGTGCGTTTCTATGTGTGTGTGTGTCAAGATGAAAGCCATTTACTCACATGCATACACAAACAACGTTTTCTTTGAGGCACGGTTTAACCGAAATATTATGTTGTTTTCTGTGCTTTCGACCTGTTTTTTCATTCATTGTTCGGCTTATTCTTGCTGTCCCCCATCAAGTCTCTTATTCAATCTATATTGGCAGGCAGTACATACATGGGAAACTGACTTCAAGTTGGAAAGCATTCGGAATTCCTCTAGTAGCAAGGCTTTCTGATTCCCTTTTGGGTTCTGATATCCAGAATCTGTATTTGAAATTGCTTAATCCATTTCAAGTACTTGCTCAAGAATCTTTGGAGGATTCAGATAGTCCGGACGGTATTTCACCTGAAGACACTACATGGGAAGATAAAACTTTAAATCCTGATATTGATGGATCTGTGGAGCCCTGTTCTATTGAAGGGGTTAACTCACCCTCGGATGCCAAATTACAGTTTTACTTGGCAGATGAGAAGGGAACAATTAGGGAATCTGAGATAGTAATGAACGAGCCTGTGGTGGTGACAGGGACCTTAAAGAGGTTGAATTTGCTTGTTTCTTGGCCTGAAAAGAATATTAAACGGTATGATACGCAGCTTCTTAGCTCATTGCCCGAGGTATTCAAGTCTGTCCTTTTTGCAAAAAGACCTCAAGAGTCTGTTTCTCTGTATAAATGCCTCGAAGCATTCTTGAAGGAGGAGCCTCTTGGACCGGAAGACATGTGGTCAGTTTTCACATATTAATCCTTTAGCTTCAAAGTGCAATTTGCTCTGTAATTAACGCTCGCTGTCTCTAAACACCAACACTATTTGTTATTTTAGGTACTGTCCTGGGTGCAAAGAGCATCGTCAAGCCAGCAAGAAGTTAGACCTTTGGAGACTGCCTGAGGTCTTGGTTATTCACTTGAAACGGTTTTCATATAGCCGATTTTTGAAGAACAAGCTAGAGACATATGTCGACTTCCCTGTTGCTGATCTTGATTTGTCAACATATATAGGCCACAAAGATGGTCAATTGAGCAATCGTTACATGCTTTATGCAGTGAGTAATCACTATGGAAGCATGGGAGGCGGTCATTATACTGCATTTGTCCATGTAAGTAGCATTTCTTGCTTTGAAAGTTTTTTCTCCTTTTATTGTTTCCAATTATTTGTGGACGCTTGGCGACTTACTGTCAAGTATTTTTCCGGTTTTACATGTACATGTGTTGTTTGTGCTTCATGAGTTTAAGTCTTTCATGAATCATTTAAGTGAACTTGGTGTGGGATAATGGTTAGCATAGTTTTTTAATGAGTGTTTTCTTTCTGTTTTTCTTTTTTCGAAAATTGAATTTGTCGGATTGGGTCCCTAACTCAGCAAACCAGATGATGTGGGATGCCAAAATTTATGTTAAAAATATGGTTACATGGGGGCGTGATGCTTGGTGATGGTTTTATATGCTCTGTTGCCTGGCTTTGGTTGTCTTTGTTTTTCCCTTGCTTACTTTGTCAATGAAGACGGAAAAAAAATTGTTTTTTGAGAGGGACAGGGATAGAGGGTTGGACGACAGATTTATCATGTATGACCATAAGAAATTGTAAAACCTTTTAGGAATAACACGAGGATGTAACTTTAATGAACAAAAGTTTAAAATCACTTAGAAGTCAGAGTTTTGCTAAGGGGTGTCCGTTTGTCAGTATGGTTTGCCAAGAAAAAAAAAAAAAAAAGAAGCCGTTTTGATACTTTTAATTTTTTGTAATTATCAATATTGCTTTGAAGTTGAAATAGTTGAGCAAGGGTGTGGAACCATTTCGAAAAGTTTGGGATGGGTTCATTTTCTCCATCATGTTGGCATTGGTGTTTGAGGCTCAAATTCCCGCGGACATGTCAGTAGCAGATGAAGTTACAATGTTTCTGTGTACTTTATAAGACCCTTTGTATGCTTAAATTTGTCAATATTCAATTCTGCATGCTACCGATCCACGTTCCCTGTGGGGCTTTATTCAACAGCCCCCAAAGTGAGATTTGATTGATTTAGTAGACAGACTTGAGGCTTTGTTTCACTTGTAATTTGTTCGATTTGAATTTTTAGACAGATGTTATGGTGCTTCACACTAAATGTCGTACTTTTTCTTGCACAGCAAGGGGGCGATCGGTGGTATGACTTTGATGACAGCTATGTTAATCCCATCAGCCTGGAGAGGATAAAGTCTTCAGCTGCTTATGTTCTTTTCTACAGAAGAGTTGTAGAACAATAACCGATGTTTAGCAACGATTCATTGAGCCTGGTGTGTTGCAGATGCGACGCATCTTTGTCATCATTTTTGCTGGTCTTACGACTAGAATTACCGAGAGAAGAATTCTTTGTCTTTGGCCTCGTATTAACCTAAATCGACAGAGTTTCCTTAGTTGGCGAAACTGGAGGAAGGTTGATACGCAAAGGAGGCGCCAAGGATCATTTGTAACAAAGGAGAGATGAGAGAAATAGTGAGGGTATTATTTACACCTGTAACTATTTGAGAAAGAAAAATCCTATTGACTAGATTAGATGGGGGTTTTTGATTTGTCTTTTTCCCATTTTCCTTTCAGGTGGGTTTCTCCTAACCCTTACAAAGTGTAATTCTTTACTTTTATATTTGATGAACAATATTGATTTACTAGATAGGCAATTGAATGAGTTAATATTTTTTTTTTTAATTTTATTTTCCATATAGTAGCGTTTCATTTGCCTTTAATGAGGCTGCAAATTGGGCTGCAGGGCACGAAATACTCTCTATCTCTCTCTCTCTCTCTTTTTAATTTTTGATTCCGGAGTTATGTTCAGAGGGTGGGAGGGAGGGAGGGAGAGAGGAGTAAAGAATGACATCAAGTTGTATATATACAAAACCACACTAGTTTTGTGTGTATACTCTACTTTTCACATTAAGCTATTATTGGAATATACTAGAACAAGTATTAGATGACAAGTGACTTGGGAGAGGTAAATAGCAGTTTTTATTAAATAAATGAAGTAAATAGTATGTTTTTAAAATATTTGGAGTAAATAACAGTAAATAAAAAATCTATTGTGTTAATTATAAAAAGAGAAAGATAAAAATAGCAGTTTTTGAAAAATTACTGAAGTGAAATTTTAATAAGTTGGAAACATGTTTATTAATTACTCCGGTCCGAAAAAATTGAGGGAGACAACCATTAAAAAGTTGGAAAGAGTCCGTTCCATCAACGCGGCATGGTAAGCTTGCTTCCAAATGCCTGTTTCTAGTTCTACTTTTTTTTTTAAATAATAATTATTACTATTTTTTGCTGATCGTCTCTTTTTTTTTTTTTTTTTTTTGAAAGGAGATATATATTAATTTTCAAATAGTGCTCAACTTTTTTTTTTTTTTTAAATTTCTAATTAATCTGTTGTATGGAGATAATGTTAAATTACACATATCATTTACATACAAAAATTAACATCAGCAATAAGGTATACTAATGCTACCATTAATATGCCAAAGAAAGATTTATCAAAAAAGAAAACATGCCAAAGAAAGGTCTCGTCTCTAGATCACCTATTCTAGTTAATGAGAAATAACTTTCATAGTGTAATTTACGGTGATTTGTGATGATTATTACTTAGAAGACGGGAAGGATGTTTAGGTATGAGATCTCAAGTTCGAAATCTGAGATTTTTTTAATTAAAAAGAAGAAAATTACTCAAGTAATTACATTTTTTTTAATTTTTCAAATATTTTTTTTAAACATTCATTGATCAAAATAACACAAATTTTTATATCTTTACCAACATGATACAAACTTTAGTTTTATTTTTGTGTCATATTGATTTAATGTTAAATTTTTATGTTATGTTGATGTAATTAGCCTTAATTTTGTGTCACTCAAGTGTTTTTCCCTTAATAAAATAAGTATCGGGCCTCACAATCACAATGTAACGGGTTTGGTCTTTCAAATTCCAACAGGAGTAAAAGAAGCCTAACTGAGAGAAATTGTGGAAATCGTTGTTTAAATAGACATATTCATGTATATTATCATCTCTTAATGTTTTGTTTGGATTTTTGACCTTTCTTATTATCTATATGGAGGTTATTAAAAAAAAAAAAAAAAAAAACTTGAGACAAAAATTCATGAATGTGTTTTTTAAATTACAATCCTACCAATCGCCCCAAACGAAAAAGAGAAACAAAAGCCAAAAAGCCATCAAACACCATCAGAAAGATTCGAATCCATTTTAGCGTAAATATGGTATCTTATTCAATCCCTAAAATTCTGTTTAGCAGCGCCCTTGCACGATCAGGTTCGCGTCGTGTGTGTTTTTTGTGTTCCTGTTGAGCAAGATATGGAGCCTGCGTTATTTTTTTTATTTTTTATTTTTGTTTGTCTCCGAGAGAGTGTTTCATTAGGTCTTACCAGAATCTACCCTGTCGCGCTCGTTGAATACGGTAACATGGTAGTAATAAATTTATATATTAAAAAAAAAAAAAAAAAACATAGTAGTAATCAGATGCTTAGGTAATATGGTCGACTACCTTCAATAACATTTCGGGTTATTGACAGTAACATGGTAGACCACCATCGGCAAAGACATATTATGTTACTGTAAGTATTAGTTTGGTGTAACTTGGTATTCTGTAACTTTAATTCCTACGACAAAATTCGATTCATAGAGTCAAAATTGAAGCATTTTGTTTCCATATTTATAATGAGTACACGTTTGAGAATTGAGCTTACAGAGTGAAAAAGATGATGGTCGTAAATATCCACGATATTTCTGAAATTTCCACTAAATTTTTGTATTTGAGTGGTACCGAAATATCTTTTAGATATTATATCTTTTCCATCAAAATATTGAGGAAATATTGGTAAAAAAAATCGACAGTAGTAAAACGTAATGCAATTTTTACAAAATATTGGTAAATATCAAGGAAATATTAAAAATTCGGTGGAAATATCAAAAATTTCAAAAATTTCGGTTTAAGCATGAAGTTGGTGGAAATTTCCAAGATTTTGGTTTTAATCATTTACTATCTTTCTTAAATGTGCTATAATTATCTTCTATTTTTTAAAATAAATTGTGAAAGAAAGCAACTAGAAACTAGCATGTTTTAATTATCTTATAAAAAAATTAAAAATTAAATAAAAGTCAACAGAAGCTGAGAGAATATATTCTCCTAAACTTCTACAAACTTTACACAATTTCCTATTTATGAAAATAAATTGGGAAGAGATTAATAAACCTACGTATTAGCACGTTGACAACGATATTCAACTTTATTCAAATAGCATCTCATGACACCAATACTGTTTGAATCAGGATGTCATCTCAGCCTTGTTTGAACCTAGAAGACTTACTTTTGATATTAAGATATGTAAAATATAATGTGTTTTTTTTCATATAAAATTTGTATATTTATGTATATTTTTTAATATTTGTACTATCCTGAAATATTAGAAATATTTATAAAATATATTTCCGTAACTTCCATAGTTTTTTCTTTTCTTTTTGATATTTCCACTGATGTCAAAAAATATCTCAAAAATCTTCATAAAATTAAACTACCGATATTTTCCTTGACATCGAAATATTCATCCTCCGTGAAAAGCAAAAGTGGACCACTTTGCTTTCTATACTGGTGTAAGATGTGACAGATCCAAACCTCTTATATTGCTGTATAGTACGTAGCAAATGTTCATGTTGGCTAATAGGCAAATTGACCATGGACCACTCTAGTTCACTTTCTGTTCCCCCAACAAAGCTGAAGTTGTGGCTCTCTTTAATTCACGTGAAAAATAAATATTAAACCTCCATGCCATTATTATTGCTTCATTGATCCAATTTGCTGATTCTGCTTTTTTTTTTTTTTTTTTTTTTTGGTGCGTTTGTTGGGAAATTGGATTCTGAAACCACTTAACTTGACTTTAAAAGAAATATAAATAATAGTAAATAAATAGTTTAGAAAAGATACCACAACAAAAGGAATGTGTGAAAAACTCCAAAAACGGAGAGGGACTACAAATTATCAAAAACAAAATTCATTATGTGAAAAATTATTCCAATCAAATAGAATTTTAACACTTAATCCAAATTGACCTAAGTGTCTCTCAAGCAATTACT
>JAFMPE010082087.1:14384-25243 GCA_024759925.1 Ficus religiosa
TCGTAAAAACATGATTATCTGCGATGGCAATGTCTTCCTAATTAGTCATTGCAATTAATTCGTCAAAATTTCAGTTACTGCTGACGTGGCATCAACTAGTTGTGACGACATTATTAAAAACTACAATTGCAAATAAGCAGTCAACATAACTGATGGTGTGGAGAAAATCATTTGCGACCACATTTTTACATGTCTCGTCATAAATAGTATTTTGACTTGCAGATTATTTACGACGACAGGTTGTCACGACATTATTAAAAACTACAATTGCAAATAAGTAGTCAACATAACTGATGGTGTGGAGAAAATCATTTGCGACCACATTTTTCCATGTGTCGTCATAAATAGTATTTTGACTTGCAGATTATTTGCGACAACATGTCGTCGCAAATGACAAATTATGTATATATTTTCAAACTTAATAGTAATATTATAAATGGAATTATTATTTATTAAAGATCAAATTTGGAACGAACATAATATAATTATAATAATCAAACTATATTTAAAATTATAATTAATTTTAAAAAAACTAGTAACAACTTGTATCATGGATAAAATAAAACACAGAAAAAATAATATACTAACGTTCTAGATAAATTAATATGGAAATACAACAACATAAAAAAAATTTTAACAATAAAACTAATTTCCTAGGTAGCATGATCATCACCATCACCATCATCTTCGACGTCTTCATTTGTTGGCGGGGCCGGAGGGGTCGGAGGGACAAGTTGTTCGAGAGGAGCGGGCTGGGAAGGTGAAGTTGGGATTCATCTGGAACACAGCCTGCATCATCCTCATCTGGTTGTTGTACATCCTCATCTGATTGTTGTACATGCTGTCGATATGAGACAGCATGATTTCCTACGAGACCTTATACAAGATTTTGAAGTATGAGAGTTTTCGATTAAAACATTTGACATGAGCCAGCATGATTTCCTATTTCTTAGGAATTTGTTAAAAATTCTAGAGTTTCATGAAACTCTTAAAGGGATTTATAAAGCTCCTATTAACGGCAAAATTGAGTTAAATTAGTTGAACACTTAATCATCAACAAGAAGATTAAGAAACTTATGTTTGGCAAATGTTTAACACCTACAGTATTAAGAAAAGAACTCACCTGTGATGTAAATGATGTGTGACTTTAAATTTTCATTTTCTGAGCACTTGCCTTTATAAATATCACAATTTGTCTTAAGTTTAAGGATTTCCTAAATATGTACCATGGGATTTGTATATTGATCCGTTTTTATGTTATTAAATTGTGAGAGTAAGATCACATGTAAAGCTTGTTTACGATTATTTGTTTCCATGTGAGTGTAAATGTCTTTTTCCTATATTGCAAAATGCCATAAAATATGATATGTGGATAAGGTGTCTCATTAATTATGCAGTTAATTCTTCATAATATTAATTTTGAGTTTTGTGAATTTTGTTGCTTGGCACAGTCAATGTAACAAAATTCATGGTATTAATTTCTGAATTTAACAGAAATTAAACCGTAATTTTTATGTAATAAAAATGTAAATTTTTGTAATTTAATGATGCTATAGTCCCCATGCCACTAGTTATTTTTCGTTGTGTAAGGAATTTGGGAATTTGTAAAATTTCCATCAAGAGCATAAATAGATAAAGTGATCATGAAAATCCCAATAAAGAATGCCAAGTCCATTATACGATTTTATCATGTAAAGAAGTGGAACTTACAAGTATTTCTAAATCAATTTACAGTAGTCAGAATTTAATTGAACTATAAAACTGATTCAGAAAAAAAAAAAAAAAAAAAAGGAATGGTAGTCCACATATTAGATATTGGATTGCTAAGTAAGTTGGCTGAATATATGAGTTAGATTATGTTTTTTTAAAGTAATTTTTTTTAACAGTTTAAATTTTTTAATGTTAATAGTTCTTTGAACAATTAAAAATTTCAGTGTAAAATTTACCTTGTTGAATCAAAACATACTGTAAATCACTACTGAATAGGATAAGAACTAAAGTAGAAAAATATCTTCAAGGATTAAGGGCTAAGATTAAATGGATTTTAATCTAATGGTCCATATCTAGATAAGTATGACTAAAGTAGATAAGAATAAAAATAAAAATAAAAATAAAAATAGAAAAAGAGACTGGATGCAATGGATTAAAAAACAAACCAAAAAAAAAAAAAAAAACAAACAGGAGAAGATCTTTATTAATTGATCCTATTTGAAACTAGAGGAACCGTGAATGGGAGATTAAAAAAGAAAAAAAAAGGTTTTTTTGTCTTCCAAATAAGTTAAACACAAGGAGAGAGAGAATTGCAATTTTCTCTTGATTCTTCCCAAAGAGAGAAACGTCAGGAGACAGAGTAGAAATAAAAAAATTATTTTTTTTTCTCCATCCAAAACTTCATGCTTGGTTATCGAGCAAGTTTTTACTCAAGAAATCTTAGTGTCCTAGAAGTCATAAAAGGTTAGTGTCCTAGAAGTCATAAAAGGAAATAAATTTATAAAATTTTATGTTTTCTTAGTGTCTGTGAGATTTTTATTCTAAGAAATGGAAATTCTATTGTCTAGTTACTACCAAGAACTTAAAACATTTTCAAGGAGGTGCAACCAAGCTAAATATAAATTTGAAGAGAACTAGGTAAGATATTCGAATTTCTTCTTTCTAAAAGTTTGATTTTGTGATTTAAAGAAAAGATGAATATATATATAAATTATTTCATTGATGGACTTGGTTTAATCACTACTACAAAAGTTGGCTTACAAGACGGAAATTTTACACGACGGTTTTTGTGAAACAGTCATCTTAAACATGAAGATTAAACAACGGTTTTGATGAACCGTCGTGTAATCCATCATGTAATCCGTCCTGTAATTCGACAGCATTTCAAAAAAAAAAAAAGGGGATTACACGACGGTTATATAAAACCGTTCGTAATCCTTTGAAAATTAAAAAAAAAAAAAAGGATTACATGATGGTTATAAAAACCGTTGTGCAATCGTAAGATTATACGACGGTTTTGAACAAAATCGTCATGTAATCCTCCGATTACACGACTGTTATATATAATCGTCATGTAATCCTCCGAAAATTTTCAAAATTTTCAAAATTTCAAAAAAAAAAAAAAAGGATTACACGACGGTTATAAAAACCGTCGTGTAATCCTAAGATTACACGACGATTTTGAGCAAAACAACGTGTAATCCTCTGAAAATTTTCAAAAAAAAAAAAAGGATTACACGATGGTTTTGAGTAAAACCGTCGTGTAATCCTCCGAAAATTTTCAAAATTTCAAATTTTCAAAAAAAAAAAAAAGGATTATACGATGGTTATAAAAACCGTCGTGTAATCTTGTAATCGATGGTTTTGAGTAAAGCCGTCATGTAATCCTCAGAAAATTTTCAAAATTTTCAAATTAAAAAAAAAAAAAAGGATTACACGACGGTTATAAAAACCGTTGTACAATCCTAAGATTACATGACGGTTTTCTATAACCGTCGTGTAATCCTCCAAAAATTTTCAAATTTTCAAAATTTTCAAAATTTTAAATTAAAAAAAAAGGGATTACACGACAGTTATAAAAACTGTTGTGTAATCCTCCGAAAATTTTCAAATTTCATGCTTTGGAATTCGCACGAAAACCCATTACTTAATTACACTTTCCTCTTCATTTATCATCATTTTCATCTTCAACCCTCTAGACAACTTAAACTTTTTTCCTCCCCACCTCCTTTTCCCGCCCGCCCCCTAACTTAAAATCCGGTCACGCCGCCGCTGCCGCTGTCACTTCAAACTTTTCCCAAACCGCCACCATAGCCTCGGTTTTTTCCGCCGCCGGTGCCTGGCCACCACCTCTCTCTCCCGGTGTTCCCATCAAGGCCGTGACTATTTTTCTTTAAAGAAAAGGAAGGTGACTTCCATTGCGCAATTTCTTGTTTTCTAACAAAACTACGAACACACAATACTTTAATAACTTGCGTTGAGTGTAATTTGTAGTGTTATTTGAATGTTTTTTTTTTATTGTTACTCTTTGAATATGAATGTTTTGTGCACAGTTTTGATACTTTACACATATTTTTTAACATGGTTTTTATCCGCCCACCACATGCTTGATGAAATGCGAAAATGGATTTTTGTTTTGGATAATCATATATAATTTGATTATAATGTAATGTGTACCATTACACGATGGTTCTGCTCAAAATCATCGTATAATTGGGCTTGAATTAAAAAAAATTGGCTTTTTTTTTTTTGTGATGACACACATTACACAACGGTTTTGCTCCGAAACCGTCATGTAATGTGTGCCATCGCAAAAAAAAAAAAAAAAAAAGTCAAATTTTTTTTTTAAAATTTAAGCACAATTACACGACAGTTTTGAGTCAAAACTGTCGTGTAATGTAGTGATTACACGACGGTTTTGAGCCGAAACCGTCGTGTAATCACTACATTACATGACGGTTTTGGAGGAAAACCATCGTGTAAAGTTATCAATTTGCGGAGTTTGCTATTGTATTTCTTAATTCGATGACGGTGTGAACCGTCGTGTAATATTGAGATATCACGATGGTTATAAAACTGTCGTGGTATCTTCCACGACGCTGGATTACACGACGGTTGTCTAACTGTCATATAAACTTTACACGATGGTAAATAACCGTCGTGTAATCCACAATTTTTACTGGTGAATGGACTATTTGGAAATCATGAATATATACATGTTATGAAATCCCTCCATGCTTGTATGATTAGTTGATGTTGAGGTGTGAATTTTTAATAGATAATAATGAAACTAATGGTATATCATGTGATTGAAATGGTCATGGTGCAAGAAACAAACTTTTTAGATAAAGTTTGTAGTTTAATAAATAAAAAGTTGACAACTTTGGTTGGTTTGTTGCTCATGAAAGGATTTTAGTGTGGAAAGTTTGATGTATGTATATAAATATGAAAAGTCTATTTTTAATTTAGACTTTGAAATTCTTGCAAAAATGATGCATATGATAGGAAAATGATTAGTGAAAGTTTGATGTGGAAAAAGTGTTAGATGAGCACTTTTGGAAAAGTTGATAAAATGAAGTTAAAAGAACAAGGGACACAAACAAGTTGTGATTTGTTTTTGTATAAATTGAGGGCAGTAAATTCCCATTGTTTTTTTTTTTTTTTTTTTTCCAAAGAAACCCCAAAAATATGTAATCCAAATTGGTACAAGGGACAATAATGAAAGGATTTTCATTTTTAGCGCCAAAATGCAAATATGGACAACTTAAAAGCCAAGATTTGAGCCATGAATTTCCCGTTCATAACAATGTTATATAAAACGTAGATTATGTTAAATTTTAATATCAAATGAACCAACAATGGAGTAGAAACACTAGAGGGACTTAAATGTCAAAATTATGTTTTTGGGAAAAAAAAGAAGAAAAAATAGATCTGTAAACTGGATGTTGCAGAATGAGAAACTATTTGATTTGTCTTAAATTACTTATAGGCCAAGGGGTATAGCAATAAAAATAAATGAAAGCCTAATAGGAGTTAAAATGAAAATTTTGTCAAAAATTGGAGTCAAAACAGGAATTTCTTAAAACTGTCAGAAGACTCAAATCGGACAGTTTATAAAACTGTTCCAAATCTGTTTTAATACTAAAAAAGTGATTTTCTTGTGTTGTTCGAGTAGAAAGCAAGATAGAGAGAATTTAAAGCAAACTAAGTGCAAAACAATAAGGGTTTTTTTTTTAATTTAAAAAAAAAAAACCATGAATCAAAATCAAAAATTCTATTTTATGTGATTTAAAAATAATTTACAAGAGGTGAATGGGTTTAAGAAAAGATTTTAAAAATCTCATTTATGAGATGATCATAATTGGTTAGAAACCTTAAGAAATTATAATGTGGACCAAATCTGCTACATAAAATCTAAATAAGCCATATGAGGCCTAACACAACCTCATAAAGTGTAAGATAGATCAATTGAAATTGTGATATGCTACAAACAAGCAATTCAAGATTTAAGAAAGACAAAAAAGAGTGAAATTGTAGTTAACGAAAATTAATTAACTAACAAAAGAATATTTCATAAGAAAAATGGTCAGTTTAAAATATTGTTCTAACTGCCGAGTGTCACTTAAAGCAGGACATGGTGCCGACGGTGTATTATAGCGAGGCTGACTGACAGAAAAATATCAGATTATAAAATTCTTGTAAGTACAGATCTCACCTACAACATAAAACTTTGAATGTTTGTTGTATTGGTGTGCATATGTGGTGATTTATGTTCCAATTACTTGAATATGATTACGATGCCTCAATGTTTATATTATTCAAAAAAAAAATTTTTATGATATTGTGACATGTTATATTTGCATGATCACTCACCTAATTACATGAAGCTAATGAAAGTGAAATGTCAGAAAAGTGTTATACCAACCTCCACTTAGGTGAGGTAAAATTTATGAATGATTTATGTATGATCTTAGGTACAGTTAGAGGGTCGCTCCCTCAACTCCCTATTGGTCTTACACACCTGGTACACATACAAGGGGCCTAATAAGTTTTAAAGCATAAGACTTAAAAATTTCATAAAAAGTCATGCTAATTATTCATGCATTGTGAGATTTATATATCTACTTATTGGGCGAAAGCTCATTCAAAAAATTTATATTTTAGGTAATTAAGAAACCTGTGAACAACTGAACCAAAGAATAGACAAGACATATAATGACAGTGGAGGCAGAGGGTGCATGAATAGCATTTTGTTTAAAAATTCCGCAGCTTAAGAATAACTTAAAAAAAAAAAAACATGAAACACTAGTTATGTATATTTACAAAAGAAAAAAAAAGAACGAAATGGTCTATAATATATAGTACTATGGTACTTTATTTATGCTTTTCTCTAATGCCCTGAGAATAGTTATCTGATAGATAATGAGTTTAATAAATAGTAAGCTGAATAAAAAAAATCCCTGAAATTTTAGAAATTAAAACGATACAAGTTAAATTTATATATGTATTCAACGGCTCCTTTCTCAGGGATTGTCACACTCAAGGATGAAAATATAGGTGTCGATGGAAATATTGGTAGTCTAATATTACGGAAATTTTGGAGATATTTTTATATCATTGGAAATACCAGAAAAAGTTACAGCAATTTATTTTAAATGTATTTATAATATTTCATATGAGAAACATATTTGGTAAATTTTATATGAGAAACATATACATAAATACACAAGTTTTATATGAGAAACATATTATATATCTTACATATCTTAATACCAAAAGGAAGTCTTATGAGATTCAAACATGGTTGGGATGTCATCCTGATTCAAGCAATACCAGTGTCATGAGATGTTATTTAAATAAAGTTGAACATGGTTATAAACATGCTAATATATATGTTTGTTGATCTCTTCCCAATATATTTTCATAAATTGGAAATTGTGCAAACTTTGTAAAAGTCTAGGAGAATATATTCTCTCAACTTTTATGTGTTGACATTTATTTTATTTTATCTCTTCTTTTTAATAAGATAATTATAGCATACTATTTGCTAGTTGCTCCCTCTCACAATTTATTTTAAAAAATAGAAGATAAGTACTGTAGGCTCGGAAAGATAGGAAATGATAAATATTCAAAATTTGGTAAATTTCCACCAATTGCATGCTCAAACCATATATATATTATATATATATATATATTTAATTCGGTTTAACAAGGAAATCGATAAAAATAGCTTTCTAGTTTTATCTTACGTGAGCTAACAAAATATCCAAAAACCAAAAAAATAGAAAAAAGAAAAAAGAAAAAAGAAAAAAAGGAACTTTTTTATTTATTCCAAGTTTCAAGTTTATCATTTCCTTCATTGAAAACAAAAATAAATAATGAAAAAAAATAACTTATCGGGTCTGAAGAAATGTCGATGGCTGAGAGAGAGAGCAGTGCATCGCGACAGCTTCGACGGCGGGAAGAGAGAGAGAACGTCACGACATCTAAGGGTCGAAAAGAGAAACAATAAGAGAGAGAAGGCGGTGGCGGTGGCGGTGGCGTGGTGATGGAGAAGAAGAGAGGGGGCGACATCTATTGTGGGGCGATGTCAGTTGACCATTTTTGGAAACAGTTGTGAAATATTAAACTTCCACGACTGTTTTCTAAAATGGTAGTGAAATCTCGTCTTTCCACAACTGTTTTCAGAAACTTAATTCGATGTTGCATTTTTGCCTTGTCTTATACGATGATTTTTAAAAAACAGTCTTGTAATCTATCTCGTGTAACCATATTTAGTAATAATGTATTAACAACATAATATCCAACATGGTTCAATTCAATGCCTCCATTCCTAACATATATAACCATAACCGACACGTTCATCTTCTTCTGATGACATCTTATTCACTCAGGCTAACTTCTTCTTCCAAAAACTAATATGTATACTAGAAAAAAAAAATTATTACGTCAAATAATCAACCAAGTTTCCAATAAAGTTGTACGACACAATTGTCAATAAAAAAAAAGGGGCTGTTTTCACAAATAAACCCTAAATTATACCTCTAGTCTTATGTTAGTCCTTGACTTTAATTTCATATGTCGTACTACTTGAAACTTTGTAGCGTTATGCAAACAATTGCTAAGACAGTATTCTACAAAAAAAAATAATAATAATAAAATAAAATAAAAAATAAAAAAAGAAGAAGAACTAAACTGAAATTGAATATTTTCTATCATGCAATCTTTCGTTAAGGTTAACATTGTTATTAAACATTTTTAAGAGGGACATTATACCCAAAAATATCTCTAATAACAATAGATATATCTTTGATAAAAGTATAATTTACTTCATTTCAAAATTTTCTTGTAGATGAAATACTATACAGATATATATATATATATATATATATATCTAATATTGGGACCGATATTTATTTGGTAAGTGATTAGGCTGTTTTCTGTTGCATCTTTGTGTGAAGATGGCAGGAAATTAAGATAGTCAAGACATCTTCCAATTCTTATGTGAAACTTCCAAGACAAATTAGGGTTTAAGGCTTAGACAATGTTTTGGGTGGCCACATGTGATTCACTTTTCCCACGCACGTTGTGGTCGCTTTCTCATGTAGGCACAAAAGAGTTTGAAGAAAACATTTTCTCTAACAATATTGTTGCAATATTGTGCGTCTCAAATAAGGGGAAAAAAAAATATTGGTCATATGAGCATTAACATGATTGATAATGAGAGTACAAAACCAATTAAACGTGTTGCCCTAGATTTTTGAGCAACTTCTATATATATATATATATATATATATGTATATGTAGTCATTATCTGGCACTTGATTTTATCTTCAAATGGAGTTGATCATGGGTTTATGGGTTTCTGATGTTACTCATTTTAAAAGATGGGCAGTCCCATACGTCAAATTTCTTTCCAACCTTTTGGGCCTAGGTTCAGGTATTCTTTTATATCCATTTGATAGTTCAGTGTAACAACACCCAACTAAATTTAGGAACTGAAATTCATAAATAAAAATAAAAAAAATAAATAAAAAAAAAACCAAAATTTAGGAACTGAAATCCGTCCAAAAACAAAAAAAAAAAAGTGAGAAACAAAAGTGCTAAGTGGGTATAATTCAGGGCACTTGCTACTCCTTTTTAAAGGAATCAATAATCCCTCATGGGATAATATTTTACCAATTAGCAAAAAAAATAAAATAAAATAAAATAAAATCTATCCATAAATAATTGGCTCCTTAAATTAGCTAATAAAGTTTTATTCATGACTAAATTATCAACTAGCTAAAATGGAAACACTACGTATCAAATCTAAAGCTCCTATCTAAACTCTATCCCTCCCGCCACTCATTTAGGCAGAACGAAGTTAGGTAATAATGGTTCCGAGTTGTTTCTTAAAATAGTTCATTGTTTCTTAGGTAATAATAGTTCCAAGATTAGCGAATGTTATTTAATTTAGGTAATAATTAATAGGACAAATTACATTTTCCTCCGAACTTTAGATCTTGTCACAAAATGCCTCTCGAACTTTAATTTATAACATTCTTTGCCCCCTAAACTTTGGAAAAGTTTGCGAATTTTCCCTCTCAATTAATTTTTTGATGAAAAAATGTACATAACAATCGTTTGAAGTATGAAATGCTCATACTTAATGGCCTGTTTGGTTGACAGGTCCAAAACCTAAGTTTTTACGTTATTTTTTCCTTTTAAAAAGTCAACAAAAACTATAAGTAGTTTTTGAAAATTCAACCAATTTCAACTTAAAAATTTCATCTCAAACTCATATTCCAAACACATGCTAAGTTAAAAGATTAAATATGTAGGGCTGATTGTCATTTTTTTTCCCATATCTCTATCTTATAGGTAACTTTATAATTTCACATTTAATAAGGATAACGGGTAACTTTGTCAATGTGTGCTATTTCATAATTTTATACTTAATAGCCCTAAAAGATGCTTCCAACAAGTGTTAGTTCCTTTTTTTCATAAAAAAAATTTAATTGAGGGGGGAAATCATAAACTCTTCCAAAAGATCAGGTGGTAAAAAGTGTTACAAATTAAAGTTCGAGAGACATTTTATGACAAGGCCTAAAGTTCGGGTGGGGGGTGTAATTTGTCATAACTAATTTTTAGTTTGCTTTTACAGTTCGCATTCGTATGAAACTACTCTCACTTATTAAAAATAAATAAAAATATCAGGTTTCAAATCTAAAACCTTCCGTCTAAACTCTTTCCTTCTAATTAGTTGATTTAGGCACAATGGGGTTAGGTGATAATAGTTCCTTGTTTTTAATAATATTTTGCTACTATTCAGATATTGATATATTTTTGTGATCTTCACATAGAAGTATAAGAATAAAATTGATCAC
>JAFMPE010082198.1:0-14207 GCA_024759925.1 Ficus religiosa
ATATTGTCAAAGACCTAAAGGTTCTCTCTTTGGTCGCTGCTTTTGCTATGAAAAACCTCTCTGATATTTTCTTGTTCTTTTTCTCTTTCTTTCTTTCTTTCTTTCTTTTTTTTTTCAGTAAAAAAAAAAAATGTTGACACCAGCTCAAGATGAAAAGGTTGGCAATAGATTGTTACCTTTGAATTTTGATCCCAAGGTGATTTCTCTTAATGCAAACTCATGAGTTTCATATTTCAAACTTTGGTGTTCTTATAATTTTTCTCTATGAATGTTGAAAATGGATAGAAATGTTCATGAACCAGGAAATATTATCATCTTTACTCTTTCCATTAGTTAAATGAATAAAATTGTTGGCACGACAACAAATGAAGTGTAATTTGAATAAGAAAAAACTTTATTTTTGCCCCCAAACTTTGAAAACTGACATTTATGCCTCAAAACTTAAAACTGTTAGAAAGAATGACCATCGAACTTTAAATCATTAGCAAGAACATTCAATGTTTCATATTTGATCATATTAGACTTGGAAAAATTTTATTTTTAACACTAAATTTTAGTACATTTTTAATTTATTCCTAACATTAAAAAACTAGTGCTTATATCTCTAGATTTTTAAAATGCTAGCAAAATCACTATTTTGTCTATTTAAAAACTGATATGGCAGTAATGTGATAAAAAGTTAATTCAAATTAGAATCTTTATAATTACAAATATAACCTTAAAAATCTATAAAGGTCTAAGTGATCTGAATATATAAGTTCTGTTAATTTTTTTCTTCTAATAACTTCAATTTTGAAAATAAGTTTTATGAAGGGATTAGTCATTTTTTGATTTCGGTATATTGACTTTATGCTTGTTTACATGTCTTCTATTTTTTTCAGTATTGTTAGCTTGTTTATATGTTTTAGTTTCTTCGTCCTTTTTTGCTTATACTTTTTGATTTTATAAAGTTGAACTTCTGAAAAGAAAAAAAAAAAAAAGGAGTTAAATTTGTTCTTCGTTTGTTTTCTGTCGTTGTTAAATGTATTCTTTTGTTGAACTATATTTTTATTATGTAATAAGTATTAGTAATTGTATATATATATTTTTTTTTCCATGAAATTTTATTAATTTTGAATATATTATACTTAATTTTAATAGATTTTTAATGTGTATTTTGATACTAATAAAAATTTTAGTTCAAGTTAAATTTTTTATTATTTAGATTAGTGTACATGGACAAAATATGACAGAAAATTAGTGAAATTTTTTCTAATAGTTTAAAGTTAGCGAGATATAAACACTAATTTTTCAATGTTCCAGAGAAGTTCTAAATTTACTAAAGTTTAGGGGGGAAAAATAAAGTTTTTCCAAGTTCTATGGCCAAAGTATGAAAGAATGTGTGTTTTGGCTGACAATCTGTTTAAGGGATATTCTTGCTAACAGTTTAAAGTTTGAGGGGTCTAAGCATCAATTTTCAAAGTTCAGGGACAAAGCACAAGAATATTAAAGTTCGGGGAGGGGGGGCAAAAATAAAGGTTTTCCTTATTAAATTATACTTTTTTTTTTTGTTATCATGTTAATAATTCCATCAATTTAATTGACAGAAAGAGCAAAAATTTTAACATTTCATAATTCATGAAGCATTTTCATCAGTTTTCAAAATTTAGGGGACAACTTTATAAGAGCACCAAAGTTCATGAATTTGTCCAAAGTAAAGATCAAGATCTTAAGTTCGAATTTCCACGTACCATGCAAGTACGGTAAATTAAATGCGTCACTTTAGACATGATATGACATAATATACATTTTTAATATTCATAGAGAGAGAGAGAAATGTGATAGGCAAGATCAGTGGTGGAACTAGCCTATTGTTACAGTGTAGGTGCATATTAAAGGATAAAGTTTTTACGGGATTTATAAAGGGATAATCGATTTTTAAAATGACAAAATATAAAAAATGTAAAAGTTTAATAGGTAAAATTAGAGTTAAAAAAAAGTTCATTAGAGGTAAGAGCCTTAGCTGGATCATGGGTGGCTTAGCTCTTAGGCAAGATCTTCTTTTGGAAATCTGCTTATATAAATGCTCCAAATAACATAATTATTAAACAAGAACTTGTACAATATTATTCGTCAACCTCCAAGGGCTTGAAATATTTGCCATCTATAAGGTAAGTGCCAATGCTTAGACGGACTGCCCACACATCCTTTGGCTTTCTTGACACAATTCTACATATCAAGAACACACCATCTATCAATTAAAAAAAAAAAAAAAAAAAGAGAGACAAACAAACAAACTTTGCATAACTTTTATACTTAGGAAAATAAGTCATGGTTAACCATAGATTTTTTATTTTTATTTTTATTTCTTAAATTTAAGATTGGAAGATTTGAACTTAAAGTTGGGAGATTTGAACTCCACATTTTACCTGAGCCAAAGTGTCAACTACTAGACATATTAGAGAATTTTAGTTAAAGCTAGAAATATTTTTACATCAACAAAACACTAGTAACGGTATGTTCAGTTGGAGGGAGAGATGGAGGAATGGAGAGGGGTGGAAGGAGATAAGAAATCCTTTGGACCCACCAATTTGGATCCTTCTATCTATGGGAGAATTCAATAATTCCTTCTAAATTTAGATGAAAAGACAATTTGAACCTCCAAAAAAATTGTGAACAAATTATAAGAGGGACAACCTAGTAATTGCTTAAAAAATTATCATCCATCCTTTCAACTCTCCCTTCGTATTACCAAACAACATGAGGGATTTATATGGTCCTCTCCATACTTTACATTCCCATCCTTCCAACCCTCTCCTTCCTTCCTCCTCTCCATCCCTCCAACCAAACAAAGCATTAATATCATGGCACAAAAATAGGTTACTAGTTCAAACTCAGTGCAAATGTTGTAAGAGTAGTTGGCACATTTGTTCTCTCAACTTTTAACACAAGTCACTATATAAACTTTTAATTTTGGAAAGTCACCCCTCAAATAAAAAAGTTTTAATTTAATAGCGTCCCTGATTGATGACAAATTAAAAAAAAAAAATTTAAATAGAAACATTCTTGTAATGTTATATGAACTCTCTCTTTGAAAGAAAGAGACTTGAACTCCATATGACTATAATTTTAAGAAAATCTACAACATTTTGCCAAATTTAGAAGTAATTTGCTATTCAAAGCTTGAGAGATAACTTTTCAATTCAATCAAATAGCAAAGCTTAAGTGATAACTTTTAAATTCGATCGAATCTCAAGGATAAAAGCATAAATAACCATTTTAAAAAACGACACCCAAACTGAAAAGAACACCAACAAAGACTATGTGGCCGGTAGCCTTACCCATCTGAGATTAAGTTGTGAACACCAATTGCAACATATTTCAAACCATAAAAATATAACTTTAAGAAAATTTGTTTAATGACACTAAGTTGAGATTAATAAAACTGTAGCAGGTATAGTCTAGCGATAATTATTTTTCTGATTTTAATGTAAGGTGTAAAATTCAAATCTTCCACTATTTTAGAGTTCAAAAAAAGGAAAAAAGTGACAGAGTAAAAATTACTGGGATTACCGTCCAACATCCCCGGGGTTGACCAAGCCAGAGTTAACCCTAAGGCAGGGCACTGAGGCAGCAGTTTTGATAATCTTGGGAGCCTCAACGACAACAATAGGAGACCCAATCTCGAGTTTTGAATGTCGTTTTGCACTCTCATTATTATCTGCGGAAGATTCACTCTTTATGCTGCTGAAGATTAGGCTTGAGCGTCCTTTGTGGAAAAAGCTTGAGGTTTTAGGAAGAACAGGCTTCAAGCTTAGTAGAGAATTGGACATTACCATGACTGATATTTGTGTGGTTCTTACTTCTTCGATGGACTCTAGTTGTACTGTACTACATATATATATATATATATATATATAGCACCCAACCAATTTTTGTGCTTTGCGGTCGTAATTGTCAGCATTTACAAAACATATATATATGGCCAAAAGGACCTCTAACATACAAAAGTGATAAGCTACTCTGTGTGTGTGTGTGTGTGTGTGTGTATTTGGTAAATATCTAATATATTATTTAATTAACAAAACACTTACCTCCTAAAAAAATGTAACATGGTATAAAATTTTAGTTGCTCAGTATATGATTTTCAAAATTTTTGGATAATAAATATAAAGAATTCTCTAAGTGAGCAAGTGACCAAAAGACAGTTCGCAAGGAAATTGTGAGAATAACTCCTTTAGTAAACATGATTAGGATTTTTGTCCCACTTAATTATTGATTCAAATTCTTACCTTATTGACAAAAATCTTGAAGCAATTATAGATAGTAGAATATTTCACAGATGCACCTTTTTTTGAGGAATTTTTTGAAGCATTCCTAAAAATAATAATAATAATAATAATTTTTTGGTGCATTCCTCAAAAAACTAAAAAAAAACTTATTAATTTGAAAAACTTCTATTATAACATTATTTTAACTGTTATATTAAGTAAATGAGATGTAAGTTTTTTATTTTATGCTGGAAGGGATATATATGTGTGTGCTTAGAGTATCTCCAACCCAAAACACTAAAATTGTATAACTTTCACATCAAACCGTAAATTCATCTCCAGCTCATTACACCATTTATAACACCAAAAAGGATATTCTATGTATATTTATTCTTATATCTCCTTTTAAATTCCTTTTTACCAATTCCATACTATTTGAAATAAAATAAAATAAAATAATAAATAATAAATAATAAAAACTAACACCAAATTTGGCATGGAATGAACATGGAAACGTATAGACGCGTTTCCAATGTTCCCACCGGACCAATTCACACCAAAATGGTGTAAAATTTGATGTCCGGTTGGAGCTCCAAGCCCATGTCATTCCCACTTTTTGACTCCTAATTGGCGTGGGCGGGAGTTCCTTAGTGTACACAACAATATAAAAGAACGAAAGTATACACGTACAAGATTTGACATTTTTATTGTTTATTCCTTTTCCTAGTTCAAATAAAAATTGGTGTCCTTTTTTTTTTTTTATTTGCTATTTTTCTCCCTTAAATAATCCTATTTTGGTGTGACAAAACTAGAGAACGACAATGAGTTTATAGTATACCCAATTGCACGCATGTAACTATTTTTTTCCATCAAGAAAAAATATGAGAGACAACAAGTCGTAACTATTTCCATAAATGTTGCCGAGTAACACCGAAGGTTACTCGTTGACTATTACACACTGATTATCGACATAGATGTTAATTGTTGGAAAATCCCATTAAATAAGCTTGTATAGGATGTTAAACATAGCCCATATCCTAACCGTGTATTTCGCCCTTTTTTTTCTTCGACAATATTATTCTAATTATTTTTATTGAGAAACTTATAATAAAAATATGAAGGAAAAAAAAAATCCCTTTACAACCGGATGATTGTAATCAAATCTAACATTTTAAAAAATATACTACCAAAATGATATCTTAATATACTACCAAAATGATATCTCTTCCGTAGAATGATCCTCTTTTTACAAATTCATTAATAATCATATATCTACTGTAGAAGACTTGATGATGGTATCTCTCAAGCCTTTTATTTTAGCCTTTTATTTCATATATCTCTTTCTATCTTCTGATTCTTTCTTTTTTTTTTTTTTTTTTTTCCTTTCTTTCTTTCTTTAACTTTTCCGTTCTAAAATGGTATCATTCCCCTTACATGCAAATTTATTAGCAAAAGATAATTATAAGAACAATCGTTATCAAGGGATTCAAAAACCCAAACTTGGTCTCCTCAAAATTAAAACCAGAATCGCAACTTAGTATCAGCAGAAACTTTGGTACATTATATATCGTGTTGTGAGACTGATATTTATCCATCTATGATAGAATAATACAATACAATACAATGCAGTGCGCCCAAAGCATATCTAAATAGAGATGAGCATATCGACTATTCAATCATGCTACGATGTCCGGAAAAGTTGCACGGATAACCATATGATGGAAATGAATAATCCATCTTTAACTGAAATAGTTTCAACTCTTCTACTAAACTTGCAACAACAACAACAAATTTTTAACTGAAATAGTTTCTACTCTACTTCAAAACTTACAAATCGAACAACAACAACAAAAAACAACTCCACTTCAAAACTGTGATACTAACTTGTCCTGCGTGGTTCTGAATGGCTCTTTCCAAATGAAAATTCCGGGTTCCAGCTTCCAAAACCACTTTTTTTTTTTTTCTTTTTTTTTTTTTTCTTTTTTTTTTTTTTGACAAGATTAGAAACAATGCTTTGAAAAACAAACAAAAAAAGGTGAGAAAAAGGACAAACTTTCCTCATTTCATATATATGTATCCTGTCCAATAGACTCCTCAAAACCTGACTATGAGGTAAGGTCGTCACTCTCCACACTCCAAAACATTGAGTGAGTGAAAGCCCCGGATTTCCTATTAACGAGACAAAAGAGAGCTCGGCGATGGCGCCAAAAATTACAAAACCTTTACAACCTATACAAAATCTTTCCACGGGGGGGCTCGCTGTGGGTTTCTTTAATTTTCTATTAAACAAATTAAAATTTTTCTTGCTATCAGCAGGTGTTACCTTTAGTTGCAACTGCACACAACTTTTGTTACCTCTTAGAGTAAGAGAGGTATGGATCTTGAGCAATGGTCAAAACATCAGGCCTCTCTGCTTGGTTATATGTTAGACAACGGCGAATCAATTCCTGCAAACATGACAAGAAAGAAGGAATGAAAACAACACCATTGAGCAAGTCAAATTATTGGCGATTTACCAATAGACTGAATGAATAGAATGTGTGATTAAGTTGCCGATTTAGGAACTTGATAATGAACATAAAAGGTCCAACTAATGTTTTTTGACTATCCGAGGAGGCTACATTGATTAGCTTTATCATGAGTTTCTTTCCTGAGTGATAATAAAGTCACCTTGACACCTTCACAGGTTAGTAAAAAGTACAGTTCTATCCGAAGTCTTGTTTAGCATTAGGAGTAAATATGAAGGGACTATTAGACTTGATAAATGATGGAAAGCTTGGTTTACTACAGAAAAAGAAACTTAAGTCCAAATTCTTGATGCTTAAAAACTAATACCTGAATTTGAAATTTGAAAAGTACTTTGATATCAAAGTACATCCATTCCATTTGACACAGTGGACCCAAAAAAAGAAAAAGAAAAATAACCCTATTGCAGGCATGCGGAAAAATCCAGGACCAACAATTCTTTCATTTCTTTCATTCTTATGAAAGCCTCTTCACAATAATCAAAACTTAAACTAAAAGAGAATTTTTTGTTTGGTTTTGTTTTGTTTTGTTGTTTTTTTGTTTTTTTAAGTTATAAGAGAATAATATTACAAACAATCAAACTGCAGCCATAACTCACCTTCGCCTCATTAGAAACTGAGGGTCTAGAAGGGAATTCAACTTTACGAGCTTTGATGATTGTATCTTCCCGTAGTATACGTTCTTGAGTCTGGTCATGTCCAAAAGGACGTTTTCCAAAAAGCATTTGGTAAAACAAAATACCAGCTGACCATACATCAACCTGTTTTAAGAGACTGCTCGTCAAAAAGGGCTGGTAACAAAGCTACGGAAGAAAAAGCAGAAAAGGGGGGAAAATTGCATGTGGAATGGCTTTCTTTCTTTCTTTCTTTTTTTTTTTTCCCCTAAGAAAAAAATTTGTTAACATAAAAATCGAATAAGAAGTCTGACAAAAGGATTTTTTTTTTTTTTTTTTTTTTGGGTTGGGGTGGGGGGGGAGTGAATTTGCAAGGCATGCATAATCATGATCAAGGGAAGATTCAAAATTCGAAAATCACTGACCTTTGATGATATTAGAGGTATCTTGCTGAGCTCAAAGCATTCAGGAGGTAAATACCTGCATATGAAATTGGACCTTCAGAGAAAAGTAGTTGTTTTGATTTATATCCAAAGAGCATAAAAACCCAAAGTGAGAAATCACCAAGAAACAAAGAAGAAAAATTAAATTCAATTGCATACTATTCAGAACGTCCACCTCCAACTCACGCAAAAAACAACAATAATAGGGAAAAAAAATTTCTTACTGCCCTTAGTCAAAAATATATTTCAGAGTTGTTCAAGTTGTATTAGTCCTTTGACAAAAATACCTTTTTGTATTAGCTATGAAATGCTAGGTAACAGGGGGCCTTTTACCTCAAATTGTTTACCCCTGTTCATAGGAAATAACACTGGTATCGGTATGTCTACTAACCCGTGAAAACTCAAAATACATTGAAATCTATTGGAAACAAATAATTATGCTCCGAGAGCCATAATTGTTATAAAACATTGTGCTAGAGAAGCATCACGCTTATCAGTAAATACTTCCACTCAAAAGAACTGATTCTCAAACAAAACAGTTCTGATTGCCATTAGCATTAAGCAGAGAAGTACGATCACTCAATTACTAAAGGGCATACTTATCATCATTCATCACTAGTCCAGTTATTTTATTTTATTTATTTATTGGTTTTCCAATAGAAAGCACTCTTTTTTTTTTCTTTTTTTTTTTTTTGTGGGACAATGAAATGATACAAGTAGAGAAAGAGAGAACAAAAGGGGCCAAAACAGAGCCGACCAATCACTACAGTCTTCCGCTTCTATTGCTTACCAATATGTTCCAGCTCCCTGGGACGTAAGTTCCATACCCTGGGATCCAACATCATCCTCCACTATCTTGCTAAGACCAAAATCGGTCACTTTGGCAACACCAAGTTCGTCAAATAAAACATTTCCAGGCTTCAGATCATAATGGATAATTTTCTGTGTTCTTTTGTTCAAGTACACCAGACCTTGAAATATCTGAACGATAATGATCCTAGCTTCCCGTTCAGGCAATACAGGAGTCGCTTTAAGTACTACATCAAGATCTTTCCCTGTGGGGAAAAAGAATGATAATCAAATTTTGAAGCAAAACAGAGACCAACTTCTGCATGAGGACAAAGTATGTAAAAACTTTCAGATCAAAAAGATCGACGGTATGAGTACCACTGCAATACTCTAAGACAGTGCAGAATGTATTATGATCAATCTCGAAAATGTCCCACAGCCGGACGATGTGATGATGTACCAACGTCTTGTGAATGTTGTACTCTCGAATGGCATGCCGTATGTAACTTTGCTTCTTCTCTTCACTCCATTGAGCATTCAAACCATGAAGCTTACATGCAACATATCTATGCTCTACCAAATCATAAGCCTGCTGGAAATTTCTTACTTCAAATCACTGCAAAAACGTATTTCTTTACAATTGCCAATACAGGCAAGGGACTAATCTATAGATTCTATACTTCTGTCCAGTAACTAGAGTCTTCACTAAAAAAGTGGCAAAATATACTATAACACTATTACCAATTTCACAAAGTTCTGACCTTGTAAACCTCGCTGAAACCCCCTTTCCCAAGAAGATTTAAGAGGGCATATCTGTGGTTGAGAACCTGAAAATTGTTAAAGCGAGAACCATCTTCATCTCGTATACGCTTCATTTCACGTATAAGCCTTCCCTTTTCCAGCTCATAGCGATCCCTCTCCCGTAAACTGATTTCCTCCTCCTACAGAAAATCACAACACAATAATTAAAATTTGTGCAAATAATTGTCATAACACAAAGTATAAGGAAATGACTAAAGCAGCAATTAGGTGTAGTGGACTAACGCGTTTGATGCTGGCTAGACGGGATTTATAGATTTCATCCTGGATGAGTATATCTTCCTCTTGTGTTCCTGTTTCTGCATCAGCTCCATCACCTTTATCTTAAGGACGAAGAAAGAGCTATTAGTACAAAGAGCATTGTAAGGAATACGAAAAAATATTCTTTTTCTTAATAAGAAAACTTCCTTTTGTAGATCATAAAATCAAATATAAAGGATAGAGGATAAGGTATCTTCAATATAAAAGTAAAATTTAACTGCAAAACAAAGATGAAACTTTACCGGATTGCCTTTTCTTTAATGATTTCCGTTGCCGCTCAACAGCCTCCTTTGTTTCTAGTAATTGTCTCTGGGGAAAAGAACGTAACAAGTCAAGTTAATTTTTCTTGTTTTAGTAAACTAAAAATTAAACAAACAATTTGACATGATTTAGCCTAGCATTTAAGAGCTGAGGTGAAAATTCACATTGCATTGCACAATACAAGCTATAAAATAAACACATTTAAGTCGTCATAGATGAGATTAATTCGTGAAGTTATGTTTGAAGAAGAAAAGGCTCAACTCTACAGCAATGATGCAGATGCCAAAATTCCAAATAAATGCATGAAAAAACTTTACACTGGTATGGAACCGAGTAGTACATGTAGCTATGCTCAGACAAAAAAAGGAAACAAGAGATGTGCAAGAAAGGTTAGATTAAATAGAGCGGGAGGGAAAATAGAAAATGAAAGCCCAGCGAAAAGATGAAAAATTGAAATTGAATAGCATAAGAATAGAAGAGGAGTGTTGTTATGCATAACAAAATTAGAATGAAAAATAACATTATGACAGCATAGTTGTTCAATTCCGATAACGCTTTTCTGTTCGGTATGCCTAAGATAGAGACAAAAGTAGATATAAGAAAAATTATAACTAATCAATTAAGTACTAAACAAGATATCAGACCTAAAAAAACCTTTCTGATCATACTCTCTAAAAGTGACTTCTGAAAATCATGATTCTTATTTCTTTTTCCAACCCAGTTACAATAAAGTGCACTATAGCTTGTGCATATTAGTTGAGAACTAACATTCCTTTCGTGTGAGTGCTAATTTATGGGGCAGGTTGGTAAGAATTGAGAAAGGACAAGCGCCAAAGAGGGGAAAAAAAAGTGCACTGTAGTCCGTGGAGTAAAAGGAATTAGTTCGCAGAAGCTTTACCAAAAAAACAGAAAAAAACAAAAAAAGGAGAGAGAGAATTAGCCTCACTTAAAAGGAATAACAACTCATGACATTAAAGATAAAAAATCCTGTGAGCACATACAAGATGAGCATTGAGATCCTTTAGAGCTTGGCCATCTTCCCATGTCTCAGATATCACAGTTCCAGCTCTGCAGAATAAGAAACAGAGAAAAAAAACGATTTTATAATGAGCAACAATACAAATCGTGAAAAAAAAAATTTGATGAATATCATGAATGGACAGATGTCAAACAAATTATGTACATTCTATAAAGCTCAGTACCATTTGATCAAGCTTTTTGACCCTTAACAAGTTAAATTATAATTTCATGATGTGTCATGAACCTATTTTTTCATGATATTTGTCATTTTTTCCTCGTATTAAATGTACAAGTCTACTGATTGAAAGACTTTCACTCACTCTATCGCTTGACACGTTAAAAGCCCTACTTCCCTATACTTTTCAAACAACCCATCAATCAGGACCACATCTCCCCAAGAAAACCTATTCTATTTACAAGAAAAATAATTCCTTAAATTGAAAAAAAGAATCAAATACAAGGAAAAAGAGGATAAGGTATCCTATAGAGCAAAGAAAACTAGAGCAGTTAAGTTATTATTCTTTAGATGATTTCTCACCCTCTTCACTTTTCCCCCTCTTCCTCAAGTATGGGCACCAAAAGGAAAAGACTAACAACCCATTTCCAGTAAACAAAATTACCTGATTACACCCACATTGCCAAGTCTCAAAGAGTCCTGTCGTACTTTCATTCTCGCCTCTTGTCTCTCTGCTTTTGAAACAGATATCAGCAAATCAGATATTACTTTTGTCCTCTGCATAAGAAAAAATTAACTAGTAACTATCATAACTTATGAGGGTAGACTCTTGATGCATCTAAAAATTTAAAAGGGCATTCCTATCTCAGCAGTCAATCGAACTCCATATAGCAGTAGTGTGCTTGGAAGTTGAAACTAAAAGCTCACAACCACCTTCAGGGAAAAAAAGGGGCTCAAAACCATCATAAGAGATAACGGAGTTAACACCAAGTTCATCAACATGGTACCATCGTTTCATGTGCAAATCAACCATGACTTTATTATTGAATAGAGCAAAGTAAGAGACAATCATCCCAAACACCAAGTTCATCAACATGGTACCATCGTTTCATGCTCAAATCAACCCTAACTTTATTATTGAATAGAGCAAAGTAAGAGACAATCATCCGATTCAAGCATATCAAGCCCGCGTAAGCAAATTATTCATGTATCTAAATGAGCAATTATTTTCACTTGGCATGGCATATCACAGGCATTCCTGGAACATTTCCCTAGCTTTTAAATGTTTTCTGAAGCAGTAATGCTTTGAAATTTTTCGGCTTTTGACCAACAAAATTCCATTTTGTGTCTGCTTGTGAGCTGACTAAACAAAATAAATTGTAAAAAAAAAATTTACATTTTGATTAAGAAATATAAGTAGTATAACAAAAGTTATAGAAGATAAAACCCACTATACCAGTACAAAAAATCAATAAACTCAAAATAACGCACCTTAGGGTTTACTAGTTGTTCTTTATCTTTGAGATCCTTCAACTCCTACTCCAATCAAGGTATAACAGAAAGTTAAGCGAGGGAGAGAGAGAGGAATAAGGTTTATGTATGAGACTCAAAAATGTTCCACGCAGAAAATTCCAATGAACGACGCTAATTTGACACGTACACTGATCTTTGGACCACAATAAGCATTATTTTTAATGTTATTATTTTAATGATATTGACATTTGTTTGTTACCTTCTCTACTTGTCTACATACACTCTGATAATTGGATGCCTCTTCATGTGATTTACGCAGGTCCTCCTCTAGGGCTGCAACTTTTGCCCGTAAAGATGTAACCTCTTCCTAAATTTTTGACAAAAAAGAAAATACCACAACAATAAGATAACAAAGACCTTGTACCAAAAAAACATTGATAGCGCTTAAATTGATCTTCCAATTACTAAACTAGGATTAAAGAAGGCCTTGATATAAGCAAAGCCCCCCCTCCCTCCTACCCAAAAGAAGGGGGAAAAAAAAAAGGACTGATGGCAAAACATGGTGAATAAAAAAGAAAACCATGAACTAGACCTCCAATGACAATCGGCTATCATTGCGGAAATGCTCCTTGGACCTACCATCCTGCATGGAGTAATCGGGTTAAGAAATAAAGTTTAGTAATCAGACATATTAAATGAGAAACAATCCACTAAGTTTTTAAAACATAAAAAATGAACTAGGAATAAAAATCTGAACCCACAAATTTTGTTTGTTTTTGTCCTTGAGAAAACAAACATACCTTATGATATGAGTTCTCAAGCAGACCATTTGAAGGAGCAACTGTCGAAGTTTGTGATCTTGTTTGATCATTAACCCTTGAACCACGACCGCGGCTTGAAACAGTGTTACCCCTACCACGACCTTGCTTTTTCCTATTTGTATCACTTGCCTTAGTTTCCACAGTTTCCAAAATCACTTGTCTTCCCTCAGCGACAGACTGCATTTTTTTATTTGTTGCAAACTCTTAACATTAGTTAAGTAACTAATCAAAGACTCACATCTCTTAGCCCAAAGAAAATTAAAAAAGGACTCACATCAACATGTTCGAAAACAGATGAGCCTTCATCTTCTTGAAGTTTTTGACGTTTTTGAGTATTGGCTTGTATTAGAAACTCCCCTCCATTCTGGCATAAGATCACGAACCCGAAAAAAATCTTATGGCATATGGTTATCCATGATAACAGTAACATCCAAGAAACTAAAAGACTATTAAAAATTAGAAAATCAATTATTTTGATAATAATAAATATTATTCAATTTAAATAGGAAAAGATAACAACAACGTCTAATTTGTTCAAGCTTAACAAGAAACAAAACATAAATAATTTTTTAGATTTTCGATGAAGAAGCCAGTTAAAATTATACAAGTTTTAGTCTTCCTATTAATTATCTTGGCATGTATCCTCAAATCCTCCCTTCTTTCTCTCCAATCAAGCAATTCAAAATATACCATAAATAAAAGGAAAGCTCCACAAGAAACCATTTTTCTATTTGAACTCCTGAAAAAATCAAATAACTATTCACAAGCATAGATAGGCATCTCTACGTAGCCGATTACCAAAGACAAATCTTAACTAGCATTCTGAGGTACTTTTCAACAATAAAAAATATTTATTAGAATCAATCCTCCTGAAAAATGATGCATCAAGAGGGGCAATGACTAACATGTGACTTCTTCCTCTGAATCATGTCACGAGTAATATCGCTCCAATCCTAACAAGCACACAAACACTCT
>JAFMPE010082199.1:1449-30123 GCA_024759925.1 Ficus religiosa
AAATAGTAAATGAAGAAAACGGCACCATAATGTGAATTGATATCAAATTATTGAGATAAAAATTAAGATCTCGACAGCATTCGTTTCTAGACCAAATCAATACATGAGCAATTCTCCTGTTACTAAAATCAGAAAGATATATATGTACACATATAAATACAAACATATATATATATATATATATATATTGATCTAGATCTACATTTATGGCCACGCAATTCAGTGGTACCATATTGACATACGTGGCTGATAATGAGTATTTAATAAGGTTGCCCTCCCCAACATTACCTAGTCATTCTCTGAGACAGACACACAAAATCATTCCACAGTTTTTATTTCTCCATAAGAAAGACAATGAACTTAAATGAGCCATTCCCACCAACCTTCTCGGGGGTATTTCAATACCAGCCACAGACTCACTTCTCACACATTTACTCTGGGCCCTGATCTATTTTTTTTTTTTAACTTAATTTTTTATATATGGATTGGTACACAACAAATTGAAAGTGGTCACTCACACATTTAGAATCGCATAACAAAGACATAACATGCTTGAAGAAAAATACAAGTCATCATGAAGAAGCCTCTGGCTCGGCCTGATAGCCCCGGGAGTGATTTTGATGGGACGGATCACGTTCACGAGCACAGCATCATTTTGCCCTCCAAGCTCATCACCAGTATCGGTGATAGCTTGGAACGGAAAGAGCCCTCCTGGTAAAAAAACTAGGATACAAAAGCAAACCAGTTCATTATCTTTATCTTCGATAGCGGTTTCTGCATAGTATCATTGCGATTTTCAAGCATCGGTCTTTGTCTTGTTTTTTGTTGCTCAGGTTAATCACTTCTCAAATCCCAACAGACTTGACCATTCAAGTTGAAGAAGTCAGCTTCAATGCTCATAAGGTAATAAGGAAAAGAAAAACATGCTTCAGTGTGTAAAATTTTTCTTTGCTGTAACAAGTAAGAACCAGGAAAGTCAAACTTATTTGTTCAATGAACTCTTACAATCAAGAATTGAAAGCAAAAAGAACAGAAAAAGACTAAATAAACCTATGTTCAAAGTTAAATGTTAGTCATAGGCATTTTAAAGCGAGATATAGGCAAATAGCTTATTTACGGAAGCTAGAGCAAGCAAATAGCATGTTTACAAAACCGTTGAAGTAAATAGCATACTTATAAAAGATAAAACAGGTAAATAGTACATTTACGAAACTGTTGAAGTAATAAGTAAATTATTTACTTGTAAATATGTTATTTATTTCAACAGTTTCGTAACTATGCTGTTTACTTGTTTTAGCTTCCATAACTTAAATGAGATGATATACTAGTATAGAAGTCCTGAAATGAGAAAGAAATATGTTATTTATTTCAACAGTTTCGTAACTATGTTGCTTATTTGTTTTAGATTCCGCAACTTAAATGAGATGATATACATAGTTAGAATAGAAGTCCTGAAATGAGAAATCGATACATCAACTCCGCATGTCATGATGCACAAACTGCATGATCTTGATCACACAATTTTCACTTCGTCATACCTAAATTCCGAACTCTTCAGTATGATCGAAAAAAAAAAAAGGAGCCTAGTTAGTCACACAGAGGCCTGAACAAACACCCGTGGTAGTCCACATACCATAAGTTCATGAAGAATCATTTTTTCCTAATTTAGTTTTCTCCTGAATCAGTATCCGTTGGTATCAAAATGTGGCTACATGCGCCAAGTAGAAATCCAGCGGTTGAACTCGAGTTATGACTGCGACATCAAGCTTGAAAATTTCCCAGGTGGATCAGAAACATTTGAAATCATTCTGAAGTTCTGTTATGGTTTCCCAATAGACTTCAATTCTAAGAACATCGCTCCACTACGATGTGCAGCAGAATATTTAGACATGACCGAAGAACTTGATGATGGAAATCTTGTTACCAAGACTGAAGCATTCCTCACCTTTGTAGTCCTCTCTTCATGGAAAGACACCATCACCGTGCTCAACACCTGTGAAGATCTATCTCCGTGGGTTGATAATCTCCAAATTGTCAGAAGATGCTGCGACTCAGTCGCTTGGAAGGCTTCAAGAGAAAGCACAAGTGCAAATACAGTCGACGAAGAAGGCTGGTGGTTTCATGAAGTGGCTACCCTTCGTATTGATCATTTTATGAGGATTATGACGACAATCAAAGCAAAAGGTACAAGGCCAGAAATCATAGGCAAGTGTATCGTGCACTATGCACAAAGATGGTTACCGGGAATAAATGTCGAGTTAGAAGGGCTGAGAGGATATGGGCACGGAAAGAATGACCTGCAGTTCAGTGTTTTGAGCAGGAGCAACGAGGATGTGGGCTATGGACATGGCAAGGAGCAAAAAGAAATTATCGAAAGCCTAGTTAGCCTACTTCCTCCTCAACCTGAAGCTGTTTCTTGTAAATTTTTGCTGCAGATGTTAAAGATGGCCAATGTTTACTCTGCATCGCCGGCTTTGATTTCCGAGCTCGAGAAAAGAGTAGGGATGACTTTGGAAGATGCCAATGTAAACGATCTATTGATTCCAAGATACAAAAATGCAGATCAAGGAAAACAGATGAAGTGAGTATTACCTCTCTAATTTGACTCTCCAAATAGAAGTTTGCACCCCTTGTTAATAATCTTTGTGACTGGAACAGTTCTCCGGAAGAACATACCGTATACGACACGGATTTGGTTCAAAGGGTTGTGGAGTATTTCTTGATGCTTGAACAGCAGCAGCTACAGCAACAGACAGAGAATATCAATATAAGTAAGCTCTTAGACAGCTACCTAGCAGAGATTGCACGAGACCCAAATCTCTCCGTAACAAAATTTCAAGTCTTAGCTGAATTGCTGCCAGAAAATGCTCGAATGTGTCACGATGGTCTTTATAGAGCCATTGACACCTACCTAAAGGTCTTCTAGCTTCTCACTACACTGTCTTGTTTCTTATAACTTCTTTTCTTTTACATTTTTTTTTTCAAGGGATTCATAAATTTTCTAGACATAGAAAACAAATTCTTCTTTCTAGACTCATCCTTCACTGCCTGAGCATGACCGAAGAAGGCTATGCAAAACAATGAACTGCAACAAACTGTCGCTCGATGCATGTTCCCATGCTGCACAAAATGATCGCTTGCCTCTCAGAACTGTTGTCCAGGTAAAAATATTACCAAAGGCTAAAAGTATAGTTTCTTAATCATGTCAGCATTTATATCATTCAAGAGTTAAACTATGTTTTGAAAAAATAAAAAATAAAAAAACCGTTGAAACTGCTTGTGCTGTTAACTGGTTCAAAAAGTTAAAACAAATAATGACGAACATGACAATTAGAAACTTTCAAGCATTAACACACTCGTTTCCTAAAGACAAAATATTATTGACAAACAAGTTACACGGGGAAATTCTCATAAACTTCTAAAAAACATTGCATATAGCAAATTCTAAAAGACATTTAAGCCAGACATATGATTATAAAGTGTAATGGACATTTAAAATGCAATTAAACAAAGAAAAGAGTTCGGCAGATGAGCTACTTACCAGAAGAGGCATTATACGAGACGGGCCGGGTAACAACCAGTTGTGTCGTCCAACAAATTGACATCATCTCACTATGGTAAGAAATCTGTGCAGGTTCTGTTTTCTGAACAGGTGAAAATGAGGACAACAATGCAAGGAAAAGATCCATCACCAAATGGAAACAACTCCGAGGAAGAGGGAAACCAACCAACCACAGACATGGAAATCAAGACTCTTAAAGCGGAACTTGAGAATGTAAAGCTGAAGATGGCGGAGCTACAGAACGACTATTCCGAGCTGCAACATGAGTACGAGAGGATAGGCAACAAGCACAAAAACACTCCGCGTTGGAGTATGAGCTGGCGAAAGATCAAGAAGTCATTTCACGTAAAAGTTGATGGGGATGATGACAGCGAAGAAGAACGGGGAGAAGGACGACAAACACTCAACTCTATCAGCAACAGAAGCAGCTTCATACGGAGGCCATCCATCGCCTAAATTTTCTGAAATGTGAACACCTTGCAGCTCAAATCCATACTCCCAAATTATGCCTTCACAAGAAACATCTTTATCTCTCTATGTTTGGCTTGCCTACTCTAGTTTCTTTATACAGAACATCTCTCTTCCATTTTCCCACCTAGAATATAATTCCACGATCTGTATATTTGCTCGGTCAATGTTTGGTAATTTTAATTGCACACAGTATATACATACTGTTAAAGGATTGCCAGCAACTTACGAAAAATGTTTCCTTTTCCCCTTTTTATTTTTTATTTATATATATATATATATATATATATAACTTTGAGAGTGAAAATTATTTTCTAAGGTACAAAATGCGATACACTGGCCAATTCATACAGAAAACCGCCTACTAGAGAAAACTTCAATCCGATAAACAATCAGTTCCATCAATAATCGCGAATAACTACTTGACTTAAAAAATAGAAGACACCCAAAAAGGTACACAAAACATCAAGTGCACATAATTGATGGAGACGTCCGAATCAACCGATGACAAGAAATCCGTAGCACCAAGACCACACAAACAACCGCAAAGAAATCGGTTCCTTTTTTTTTTTTTTTTTCTTTTTAACTAATATTTCAAAGTCAACATTTTAAGTTTTTTCAAGTTACAAGCATAAAATTAACCACTTTCTTCATCAAAGAGCCATTCAAATGCTCTTATATATATATTTGGGTTATTACATACCAACAATTCAATTCAGTATCTCTCACTTCTCACCTAGAAAAAAAGACAAAAATTTCCAAAAACGACAACAATAAAAACAAATTACTCAAAATTCCTCATATTTCCAGAATCTACCTAGAACTCACCAACGACCTCATACTGCTCCAAGGAAACTTAACTCTGCCATCGCCGCCGCGACGAAACGAGCCCCTCTCTCTCTTATCCCCAACCTTCCGATTGTCCTTCCCATGGAGCCAATGGTTTTTGCCTTCCCCATCCTCAACGACGCTGGGCTTGGCTGGGGGCTTCTTGTTGGCCAGCTTCCTCTCCTCTTCGACGACTCTGATCGGAAAAAGGTCCGGCGAGAGGGAGAGGGGGCGGCGGAGAGTGACGTAGGCCTTCTTGTAGTCGGGCCTGGCAAGGAGCAAGCCGCCGCGCTTCTTCTTCTTGCCCTCCATGTTTAGGGTTTCGACCTTGGAGACGTCGAAGCCGTAGAGGGACTCGAGGACGCGCTTGATCTCGATCTTGGAGGCGGAGGGGATGGTCTTGAGGGAGATTTCGGTGATGTTGTTGAAGGTTTTCGGCATCAGGAGCTTGATCGGAAGGTTCGCGAATTGAACCACTCTCCTTCCCAGTCTGCTTCCCATTTTTTTTTTTTTTTCTGGTTTTCTTTCTCTGTGTTTTCTGGGTTTTCAGCCTCTGTGTGAGCCGTGCAAAGGATGGGAAAATGGAAGAAAATGGTGTAGGGGAGGACCGAGGAGAGACACGAGTGTGGTGGCTTTGTTCCCCTAGCGACGAAGAGATTCAATGGGCCTTGATGGGCTACCCCGGAGATCAGGGAAGCCCATGTCACAATTTGTAAGGGGTCTTCTCATGCCTTGGTTGGATTGATTTAAGGGGAACAGGGGGGGAAAAAAAAAATGTTGCGAAAAAATATCGTCACATAACATCATACATATTTATTTATTTATTTGTTTGTTTTTAATACTAATAATACTTTTAAATTATTGGTTAGTATCTATAATGATATCAGCCAGCCGATGGTTATCAATTAGTTGCATCTGGTATCCACCATGATACAGATTGATAATCACATTTGGTACCCACCGTAATACAAACCGATAACTACAATTGTCGATGGGATACGATATGATTATCAATAGGTATCCACCTCTATCGACAGGATACAAGTTGGTAAGCACCTCATCTAGCAAGATACCAGATGATTACTGATTGGTAACCACCTCTGCTAGTTGGTTACCAATAAAAAACCTTGAAATCCATTGAATTTTTTAATTTTATCTCCAGATTACTGATGAAATATATATTTAAAAAAATCATCTAATTTACAAAACCAACAATTATCATAAGCATGTTTGAAGAAAAAATTAAAAAAAAAAAAGATTGGAGATCTCGGGGAGATTTGAATGGATCTAATCTCTTTATGAGTGGTGCACGGAGGAGATCTCCTCAACGAGGCCCTATCTCATTAGTGGAGGAGATCTCGGATCTCATCCATATAGCCACGGGTCGCGTGCGAAGGAGAGGAGATCAAAGTTCTCGCCCAAAGGAGAAAGGAGATCAGAGCTCCTACCCAGAGGAGAAAGGAGACTAGACTTGTAAGTACCTCAAACCCACGTAGAGAAAAATCATCATGTTCCAACCAACTTAAAACACACTATAGGGTGGGTACGAGGATTGCTTGTTTGCATAGCGGATTGGCGACCAGATTATCCCATGTCAAACTTGCTTCATTGTTATCCGTAATTGGAAGCAGTAAAAATTACAAAAAATAATTAAAACAAATAGTAGATTTTAAATACTTGAAGTAAATGATAAATTTATTAAGCAAATTATATGTTTATTATAAATAAAAACATTATTACTATAAATATTTCGAAACCTTGTTGTAAACTATAATTTTCTAGAGGACTTTTAGAAATGCCATAAAAGATCACCATTCCATTTCTTTTACAGATTTTGAGACTCGAAGTTTGTGTCATTCCCTCGTTCATTCATCCATCCATCTAAAACCAAAATCAAGTGAAGAATTAAAATAAATAATTGTGTAATTAACTCTAATGAATAAATAAGAAAATCTTAAACATGTTTTAAAATATGTTTTTACTTTGGGTGTTTTATTTTTGTTTGTTATTTCTAATCATGACGGTTCTCCACCTTCTGCGTTGGTTGTTTATCCGTTAGATCTGAGTCTTGATGGTGTTTTGGTCCCGCTAGAGTTGCTTTGACGCGGAGTTAGTATTGGCACTTGTTCTACTGAGTCTTGGCCCTAGATTGATCGGAAAATTCCATTAACTGTCGTTGTTTTGTCAAAAAGAGCCTTTCATTTGCTCGATTTTAATGTGCCGAGGTACATATCTGTTATCAGATCTCAAGCATAGCTCTTTCCCTTTGAGAGTCATCAGATTTTACTAGTGGATCCGTTCTTATTTAATAGTTTTGTCTCATGTAACGAGATTTGTTATGTTCGTTATTTTTTTTTTTTAATCTCCTTAGTAAGAGTAATGAAATTTTACCTTAAAAAAAAAAAAAGAATGCACGAGAGAATTAAATATTTATTTGAAGGAAGCTACGATAAATGGGTTTTATTTTTTTTTTATCCAATGAGTGTATATATTGAAGTCTGTACAAGTTATATAATCACCAAAATTTAAATAAAATTATTAGTTGTGATAATATTATACTCTAACCTTGAACAAGGAAGAAACTTATCTCCTCTTTGAAAATTGAATTTTGAAATTCTATTTGAATTTTGAGGATGTATAATTCACCCTTCTTTCTTGTCGTTTTTCCTCTTGCTACTTTTTTCTCTATTTCTTCTCAAATTTTCAGTGTTTCCACTTTAGTAGCCTTTTCTTTAATGTAAATTTATTTGTTGTCGTTTTATTTTTCTTTCTTTATCATGTTGTTTCACATCGATATCCATCCTTCTTGTTGTTGTTGTTGTTGTTTATTTATTCATTTTTTAAAGTTCGCCGTCAGTTCTACCTTCGCATTATTGTTTGCGGTTCTGTCCTTTATTGCCATTTCAGTCTTGTCGTTTCTTGGTTTTATTGTATCCTTTGGTACCGTTTCTTTCTTCATTTTGTAGTTTCTCAGCCTCTTAGTGGCACTGGCGCAACTCATTTTTATCGTAACCGCATAATTGTCGTTTGTTTTTTGGTTTTTGTACACTCCCTTTTATTTGTTTTATTGAATCCTGGAGTTTCATATTTTAGTCGTTTGCACTTAATTCGTGTAACTCTAGCCACTTATTTTATTTCTTGTCGTTTTTTTTCCTATATTAATTTGGTGGCAGATGATTTGCGTTCTACATATGCCATTAAGCTTTCATTTAGTTTGCAGAGACGAAATTTTTAAGTTGGAGTTTGTTGACTTTTAAAAAATTAGTTAAAATTTTATTGATTTTTTTAATAAAAGATAAAAATTAAGATGAAAAAATACAGTGTAATTTAAATTAAATTGGTAAATAAAAAAACCATAAATTATGTCGGTAATTACTCTTGATTCTTTTTAATATTGTTATTTTTCCTTTTTGTTATTTCTTCATTGTTTATTTTTTATTTTATTTTATTTTTTTATTTTTGGTTTTGGCAAGAAGAATGATCTTCAAAGTTTGTCTTTTACTTCATCTCTTGGTCGTTTATTTTTCTTTCTTGTCGTTTCTTCATATTTTTTTGGCCTTTCCCCTTTCTCAAGTCGTTTATTGTGTTCGTAATTTTTCTTTTGTTGTATTTGCACATATTTTCTTGCCCTAGTATGCTGTCAATATTTTTATCTTGATTTTTCCGTTTATCCCTTGTGTGCTATGGTCACTTTTATTTATATCCCGTCTTTCCTCGTTGGGTCGTTTTTTCATTCCCCCTTGTTAGTTTCCCTTTTGTGACTTTTTTTTCCCCAGCTTGTTATTATTATTATTATTTTTTTTTTGAAAAGAGAAATTTCATTAAACTCACTAAGGAGATACAAAAATATCAAACATAAAAAACCTCATATTATATGAGACAAAACCTTTCAACAAAAACGGATCTACCGGTAAAATCTAATGACACTCAAAGGGAAAGACATATCTTGATGCTCGATAACGGAACCTAGACACATTGAAATCAAGCACATTTAAGGCTCTTTTTGACAAAACATCGATAAGCAATGGATTTTCCCGATCAATCGAGGGCTAAGACTTAATAGTACTAGAGTCACTACTAACTCCGCATAGAAATAACTCTAGCGGAACTAAAACACCATCAAAACTCAGATATGATAGATAAACAACCAATTCAGAAGGTGGAAAAACCACCTCCATTATTATAAATAACGAAAAGAAATAAAACACCCAAAAAAAAAGACGACGAAAACATCGTTGTTATTATATACAAATTTAGATACCAAAAAGCAAAAGAATCCACCACACGAAAAAAGTTCTTGCCAATAAAACGAACCACATCGTCGAGAGAAACTGGGTTGCTGAAGTCAAGCTAATACACGACCTCCCCGGTGCATAACAACCATGCACCCCCACCAACTATCTCATTCTTACCTTGCTCCTTCCCATAATGCCCATCTTCCTACCAGGGGCTCGCCTTTGCCAAGATCCTCACCTTCATCTCTAGGGTCGGGAAACCAGAGACAGACTAAAAGCCACCCCCCCAAAATCCGGCCCCAAGAGAGAAAAACGATTGAGAAACCCTAACTCTCACATGTTAGAGAGAGAAAGAGAAAGAGAAAGAGAAAGAGAAGAGACCAGTTTGTTACATTTTCATATACACGTTTTTTAGCTTACTATTTATAAAAGTTTCTACAATCGGGGGGAAAAAACAAAGCAGTGTTTTTGTCCTTAAAAAAATAATACTTCCTTATCATTTGATTTTACACTGCTCAGAGTTAACTCGCTATATATCAAAACCCCATCATTTTTTGGGTATGAATTTGATTAAGCAAACCATTGAATAAGAATACCTGTTTGATTCGCTTATTCAGATGCCAAGTTTGCAATTACCAAAATAAAAAATAAAAAAATCTTAGACTACTCTTTAACTACCAATCAGGGCTAACAAAAACAAGTCCTTTGGGCAATGAAACGTGAAGTTTACAGTTCCTTCTTTTTAACTTGATACGGGTATTTTTGGTATATCGAAATGCTGCTAACCACGATGGGAAGAGCCACAAGACAATACAATGAAGGCGGTTTTCCTTCAAAAATGAACTGCAGCAACGCCGTGACAAGAAGTGCCGAAACAATGACGAACCCCTGCAAACATGATAGAGTGAGGAGTAAGTCGCTTTAGGAGTTCAGAGATTTGTCAAGTTTAATGGAACTAATGAATTAACGGAAAGGGGTTATCCTAACAGCTATTCTCATAAGAACGATTAACCTACAGGCTACAGACTATTTGGTATATTTTAATGAAAATAAATTTCTTCTTGAAAAAAAATAAATAAATAAAAATCAGGTGATCCTTTACAAATGCAAGTATCCGTAGATGTAACAGATCAAAGAGTAAGTGACACTTTCTGCTTTTGAATCATATCGCTTTAAGCTCACACAAGACAATATTTTAGCCCGTGTAAGCCAATATTTTAGTTGCAAGACAAGAGGTTCTATATCTTTTTAGCCTGAACTTGCCTTTCTAACACCACCAGCATGACTTGTTACCAAGCCGACAAGAATTCCGCCAAGGGCATTGAATAAAACTGGGATCTGAAAAGAGGAAAAATAAATGTTTCAGGAGATAGAACTAATAAACCTGTGTAATTATTCCTGACTGGTGGAATGTTGAAGCAATAAAAAGGCCATTAAAATCGAACTGAGATGCACCATCCATATTTCTCCCCAAGGAAAAATACAATCATTTAGATCATTACCGTAGTTAGTAGAGTCCAACCGTAGAAGAATCCATGTTGCTGGATAGCTTCACCATCTGGAGACTTGAAGGTACTAGCCAACAAGCACAAACTTCCAACAATGGACATCTCTACAGTCATTAAGTATGACGAATGTTTCTTGACCTGTAACACGAAAAGATAAAAAGACAGAAGGGTAATCTAAGAAGAAGATCGATTAATTCCCAAAACTGGAGAGAATAAATTTCTTGCTAACCTGAGAAGCCCACTGGCATAAGGAGGATGCTAGGCCTGAGAGTACAGAGGCAACCAAGACAGGAACAATACCATAAAATAAAGTTTGATCAGAATTGGCACCACTAGAACCTTTGCTGGACCCTTCACCAATGCTTAGAAGAACAGCTGCAATGATCAACAAGAATAAGGCCCCTATCTGTTGAATTGATTGCTTCTGCCTACGCATTACACATTAAGCATGTCAAATTTAGCATATAGTTGATCAACAACTAAAATAAGTTGTTAATTTGTGGCAATACAGGCTTCCGAATTTAAATGACACTAGTTAATCAATGTGCCACTATGACAAAAGCAAAATGATTAGAAAGTCGATTTTACGGCTTCCGCAGATAACAGTCCACCAGACAGAGGTTCAAAACATTTCATGAACTGAACTGTTTTGGAACATACCTCAATATGAAAAATGTGAAGAGGGCAGTGAAGAATATTTTTGTCTGGTTCAAGATTGAGAAAGTGAGAGAATCAAGATTCCTGTAAGAAATCTGCAACAAGCTGTTTTGCAATGCATAAATGGCAGCAGGGAGACCCGACGCAGTCAGCGCACCAATCAAAGTCCATTCCTTGAATGCTTTCTTCAAAGTACCTTCTCTGGCCATGAAAAACAAGGCACACACAACCTGAAAAATCATACAGCAAGATGCAGGCATTTTCACTAAGAACTACAAAGCAAAGAACTAAAACATGTTTAAGCTAACTGGAATAGAAACCCAATCAAAATTTTTTCATACACTCCAACTGTTACCTTTGCAACCTCGCATGTTAGAACAGATGAAGTTACAATAACTTCTCGCCTGCCAGGAAGAGTACAACAAGTTAACCACTCGATTTACATTATCATATATAATAGGTTTGAGGCTTTTTTGTCCCAGAATCTTGATAGAATTTACAAGTTAACCCACTAAACTTTTTACGAACTACCCCTAAATATAATGAAATGTTGCAGAGTGATCCCGAACTGATGACTACTATTAAAACTTTGAAGAAAATGCTCTCATGCAGCGACACGACATGCACCAATCGTCATTCAAAATTTCAGTCTCTTCTTTCGAACAAGCTCATGAAATGTATGAAGCATTTCCATCCAAATTTTAACAGTTGTCATCGATACGAAGACACTTTGTAACATTTTGTTAAATTCAAGAGGGGTAATTTTCCAAAACTAAAAGTTTACTTAATAATTTGCCAATCATAAAATGTTCAATGGGCACATATACCAAATACCGTATTAAATATCCACACAGAAAACTCTAAACTTTCTTGGCAACTAAAATAAAAGTATCAAGAGGGCTTAAACTCCTAATCAGACCCACAGAAACAAATAAGACTTGGGCTGCAACAAATTCCAGATTAAAAATAATTCTGCAACTTTATGCATATGACAACAAAAGCAGCTCATTTAAATATTCATCTGTACCATTTCTGAACTGGGTTTCTAATTACAACAAAACTAAAAAAAACATATATATTTGGGTTAATCAAAAAGATTAAATTTCCTGGACAAGCAAACACAAATTTAACTTTTCGAATGCAAATTTCCAAAATCCCCAATCTCTTCGTCAATAATTTCAAATTTCTGACCCTAAATCGCACCGATCAGGCGATCAAAGAAATGAGGAGAATTACCTGATGCAGCGCTTGGAGATGAGGGGCTGAGCGCCGTATTGGAGGGAGAGAAGAACGGAGTAGAGCAAAACCCTAGCGCTCATCTTGTCGGAGCTCGGCGGCCGAGCTTTGGACTTCGACGCCGGCATTTTTCGCCGACGCAAAATCGCCGGAGAGAGGCCACGAACGGTGTCGTTTGGTTTCTCCGAGAACCGGGAATTGTGTAGTTTGCTTCTGTTATGGGATTGCTCAAAAAGCAAACGCTATTTAAAGTTCGGTTCACCATTAAACGACGTCGTTTTGGCTTCGTTCTTTTTCCCCTGAAAAAGTGAAAGCTCAGGACTCGGAATCTCAGAATTATTCTTTCACGGATCAACGGCCGTGATTGTTCAAGCGCACTTCCTTTTTTTTTTTTTTTTTTTTTTTTTTTTTGGCGTTTTGCCCTTGAATTTCTGGTGAATTGGTAATTCTTGCCCTAAATTTTTCAATTTTAATTAGTTATTCCCTAAATTTAATAAAATACGAGTTCTAGATGAATGATTAGGTATTTTCGCAAGTAAGCACATAGGCACGACAGAAGAAAGCAATATCAATTATCAATGGGGTGTATTGTTTTGAAAAGAAGGCTAAATTGTACATGTGCCTCCTCAATTTACTATGCAATTGTAATTTGCATCTTTGAATTTTAAAATTTTACAATTTGCACACTAAATTATAAATTTATAGCAATTTATGCCCAATTAATAACAATGTTGATTTTGTAATAGAAATTGACGTTTGAATTGCAAATAGATTGTTAATTAAGAGCATAAAATGCATTTTTTGTTTTTACATAACAACTCAAATTTATATTTAAAACAAAGTTAATTTAAAATTTTCTATTTTATAAAACTTAATTAAAGATCTTTTGGATTAAAATAGATAAAGATGACTGTTTATGCTTTTAATTAATGACTCATGTACAAGTTATATTTCAATTTCCTTCAACAGATTAACATTGTGATGAATAGTGAGCAAATTGCTAGAAATTTTGTAGGTTTTAAATGCAACTTGTGAAAATTAAAAATTTATGATATAAATTGTAACTGTGCGATAAGTTCATTGGGTATCAGCGTAAAAAAGCTAGAAAGAAATGACCTCATGCACATTGCATAATGTGCTTTATCATCTTCTATTTCAATTTTCTACCTTTTAAGGCCCTTAGTTTGGAAGGAAAAATAGCAACTATGAAGGATAAAGATAGTTGGACGGATAATAAATGTTTAGAATATATTTCTTCATGTTGTTTCATAAACATGAAGAAGAGTTCAAATGATAAATGTAAATTATTTATCTAATTATTATATTATTGCTTTATTAAATTTGTTAAAATTATTTCGGAGGATAGAATAAGTTCAAGAACAAATAAAATAACATTCTTAAAACAATATGTAATAATTATGTTATGTTAATAAACACGAAAATAGAGATTAAGCATGCGTTTGGCGTTAATGTTTGGATTATAGAATTTGAATTTGAATTGATCGTGTGTTTACTGAAGCATTTGAATTGTTGGAGTTAAAAAGTCTAAAAACTTGAAATGTGTTTAGGAAAAAAAAAAATCAATATGGAGCTTTTTTCGTTTGTCTCAGAATTCTATATAATTTTTTAAAAAATCTCATTTGAATTTGTCAATGCTGGACTTTCAAAGTTTGAGTTACAAAACTGTGTGAATAGTGAAGTTGATGGAAAAAGACAAAAATTATATTATAATTTTAAGGTTTAGATTGTGTATTCAAACATTCCATAAATTTTTTTTTAGGAAAAAAAATAATAAACTTTTAATTTGTAAAAATTATTATTCAATTTAAAAGGGGAAAATTACCGAAATGACACAAATTTAAAGATAACTACACTAATAAGGCACAAAAAATATAACATTAGATCAATATGAAAAAAAATAAACTTTATTTTGGATCGCTTGTTGAAATTAAAATTTTTAAATTGGAATTAGTTGATTTTTAAAAAATTAATTATAATTTTTATTGATTTTTTTAGAAAAAGACAAAAATTTAGCCGAGAAAGTATAATTTAGTTAGAGTTAAACCTATAAATCAAACAAAACATAACACTAAAATTTGTATCATATTGGTTAATTAGGGAAACATTGTATCGTGTTGATCAATATATGAAAAAATATGACTATTTAAGTAATTTTTTCATTTAGAAGTTTTATTTTCATGTTTGTCTTATTAGGATAAAATTCTAGAATCATCGCTAATGACACGATTATTATTATTATTTTGATAAATAATAATTATTATCAGTGATAAATATTAAAAAGTTGAGCCAGCATAAAGTTTTGTTTGACTTTCCTGATTGGATCAAAAAATTCCTTAGTTTTCATCTTTTTTTTTAATAATCAACAAAAAAATAATAAATAATTATTTAAAAATTAATTAATTTCAACCTAAAAATTTCTAAATTAGTGGACCAAAACGTGTCATTAAATATTAATATCTACAAATAAAGCAAAAAAGCGATTTTATCGTGAGTTGTTTTTGAAAAAAAAGAAAAAGAAGGAAAAAATAACATCAAAGATTCAAAGTCCAAAAGACAACATTTGGTACGCGCATGACAGGAGTGACAGATTCCATACGAAGTCCCCACCAATATGACTCACTTTAATTAACTTGGAAAAACATACAATAGAATTTTATTTTATTTGATATTCAAATTCACGCTGTATTTTCTCACTTTAATTTTTATTTTTTTAAAATTGAATAAAAATTTTCAATTTAAATTATATTTTTTTAACTCAAATTTATTCACCAAACGAATAAGCACCGAGCATTTTGCCAGCTCAAACCCTAATTTAGATTTTCCAATATAAAAAGAATATTGATAAAAGGGATTGGAATCTTTTGAAAAAGGTGTCAGATTGTCAGAATCAACGGCCACGATTCCAGGGCTACCCAATATATAGAGCCACCCGATTCCGCAGCCTCCATTTCCACTCTTCATTTTCAGCTTCTAGAGAGAGAGAGAGAGAGAGAGAGAGAGAGAAGCGAAGGTCGCCAACCATGTGTGGAATTCTCGCGGTGTTTGGTTGCGTAGATAATTCTCAGGCCAAACGCTCCCGAATCATTGAATTGTCCCGGAGGTTATTATTATTATTATTTTTCATTTGAGCTTTTTGTTATCAAAATTTCCATTTCTGAGTCCGATTTCTGTACTCCTCGGCCTCACATTGTCGATGCATTTTGTTTACGAGCTGAATTTTCGTTGTTAAAGTGCTTTATTTACTCGAAAATTTTATGTTCTTTATTTATTTATTTATTGGTAAAGTTACTTTCTTTGATTTAGTTTTTTGTTAATTAATTTTTGCTACTAGAATGATGATTCTTATTTGTTCTGCGTTCTCATTTTCCTGCTTCAAATCATAGTTTTATTTGTTAAAATAATTGGATTTATTTACCAGATATTTTTATTCAAAAATATGAATTTGCGTTGAAAATAAGTATTTCTTTATCGTCTCTCGACCAAGTGGAATTTTGGGAAACATAAAAAAACGTTGACGTCGATATATGCGTGTATATATATGTGTGTATATATTTTAATAAGTGAATCTAATTCAGTTCTATCTAAAATTTTTAATGCATGGTTTTGGTTTGGTTTGTATGTGTCTCTTCTGGGGGATTTAAGGCCAGTCGAGATTTTCTTAAAATTGTGTTTCAAGAGAGATTGGTAGGAAGATAAGAGAAAGTTCAAATTATTTTCAGGTGTGTTTATGAAAATATTTGTTGCTTGTATAAGGTATACAAAATGTAAATAGAAATGAAAAAACAATTTTATTTCATTTTCTCATTCCCTAACAAAATATGAAAGCAAAGTTTTGTTTTTGTTTCTGTTTTCTTGGCTCAAATCAAATGTTAATTTGGAATCCTCTCTGAAAAAAACTTTAATGGAAAACTTGTCAAAACTTTTCGAAAAGGTACTAAACAGGGACAAAACTACAGAAGTTATTACTTACTGTCCAGATTGTATGTTGTTTGCTCATGAGCTGATGATGTGTGTTTTTAAGTTTAGGCTGCGTCACAGAGGTCCTGATTGGAGTGGCTTGCATTGTCATGGGGATTGCTATCTTGCACATCAACGTTTAGCTATTGTAGACCCGGCTTCGGGGGATCAGCCACTCTACAACGAGGACAAGACGATTGTTGTCACGGTACTCTTTTTCTGATTCTCTCTATCTACAAAAATATGTCTAGGTGGAATTTACATCTATTTATTGTTTCATGACATCAAGATGGACATAAATACAAATGACATGAAGTTCTTGTTACAAAAAGAAAAGAAAAAAAATTGAAGAGGTTAGACATTCGGATGACCACACACGTTAATATGTACATGTCCAGTGTGGAAAATTTAGAATCAAATAAAAATGATTGAGTATTCCTATTTTTATTTTTCTTATGAAATGCCAAGAAGGCTGTTGAAACACTTCTAGTCTAGTACCCATGAATGTAGAAGACAAACTAATTCCTGTAGGACTGTACATGTGTGAATAGCTGCTCAACTGGTTTTGTTTTCTTTGAATTTTTTTTTTTTTTTTACTGATTATTATTTTCTTCAGTTACTACTGCATCAAGCCTGATATGATTGTTTAAACTGTGATTTAAGGTTAATGGCGAGATATATAACCATAAGGAATTGAGACAGAAGCTAAAGTCACATCAGTTCCGGACTGGTAGTGACTGTGAAGTCATAGCCCATCTTGTAAGTGATTGGGAACACATTTCATCCATTCCATTGTGCTCAATGAACTGCCTTTTAGTGGACATTAAACATTGTTCTGTTGCCTCTCTCATTTCTTCTTTTTGTGCCTTCTTTCTTTACCTTTATTTGTGAGGCATAACTTAGAATTGGTCATTTCCAGTATGAAGATTATGGGGAGGATTTTGTGGACATGTTGGATGGCATGTTTTCGTTTGTCCTTCTTGACACTCGAGACAATAGTTTTATTGCAGCTCGGGACGCTATTGGAATTACCCCACTTTATATGGGCTGGGGTCTTGATGGTATGCAACTTCACCCTCATATGTTCCATCTGGTCATTAGATTAGTGCTTTCAGGGAAACAATGAGCTGGTTTATATAATTGCAATAGTATATTCTTAATGTTACTTTAATCTTTTTGAATATAGGAAAGTAAGATTTCCTTCAGTTTCCTGTCCATCCATGGTTTTCTTTTGTATGCTTTTATCCTGCCCCTGCCCCTGCATTCGTAATTTTTCATCTCAGTTACACCTGTGTGTGAGAGTATATATGGTACACAAATGAAGAGCATATTTTAAAGCGGTGTTTGATCTTCCGCAGGGTCAATGTGGTTTGCTTCAGAAATGAAAGCTTTAAGTGATGACTGTGAAAGATTTGTGTCATTTCTTCCTGGGCATATATACTCTAGCAAGAAAGGTACGGTTCTATCAAGCTTGTGACTATCATGCTTTCGGTTGCTTAATTAAGAGAACTTTTACAACTTTATCAAGATCTGCAAGTTATTTCTTTTTAGTTTCCTCCTTGATGGAGACAAAAGAATAAACTATGAGGGAATGTCATGTTCAAATATTTTATGATACATCTTATGAGAATTTTAACCTGGCTAACTTCTTACTCAACTTAAATTTGAAGTTTGGTTTGAATTTAGTTTTAACTATGGCTTGTTAAAAATGAATTTTGATTGTGTAAACCTGTTACAATTGCTTTTACCTTTTGGGGTGTTTAGAAAGCCTATTTTCCATATTTACAAATTCGTGTATTTGCAGGAGCACTGAGAAGGTGGTACAACCCACCGTGGTTCTCAGAACAAATACCTTCGACTCCTTATGACCCAATAATTCTTAGAAAAGCTTTTGAGAAGGTATGCTCTGAACTTGCATTACTTTTAGGTGCAATATTTTATTGCTATTTTTATTTAGTTAATGGTAGTTGGTTTACAAGCATCATCTACATTCGTAATTGGGTTTTTGCAAAGTAAATGACTGGATGATGTGATCCTTGTTGCACTTTGATTCTGCTAATTAGGTGCTCAATTGAACTTATTGCCTGAAAAGTTTAGGATGACTATCTTCAGGATTGCAGTGTAAGCTTGGCAAATATAGTAGAAGAGAATATATGGTAAAGGCATTAGATTGGCAGATGGGTCATTAACTGAATAGTTAAAACTATCGGCAAAAGATTTTGCGGTAGCATAATGTGATTCTTTAACTGAGAATGGCTTTTAGTCACCAACGAGTTTTTTCTGATCATCGTCTACTTTGTATTTAAAGCACTAATATGCATTTGTTAACAAGGCATTCAAGGGTAATTGAGGTCTACCCAATCAAGGGTAATTGAGGTTTCTGATTAATTGTAGAAGCCTCAAATGACCAAGATATTCATCCATTAACAAGGCGTTCAAAAGTACTGAATACAATTAAACTTGATATAGTTCTTCTCTTGAAATCTTGCAGGCTGTTGTCAAGAGACTTATGACAGATGTACCATTTGGTGTCCTCCTCTCTGGAGGCCTGGACTCATCACTCGTAGCAGCTGTGGCTTCTCGCTACTTGGCTGAATCAGAGGCCGCTTGTCAGTGGGGATCTCAGCTACACACGTTCTGTGTTGGTTTGAAGGTCTGATGGCCAACCTCCACTCTCCCTCTCCCTCTCTCTCTCTTGGCTTTGTTATTTTCATCTGTGCTTCGCCCTTTCTCAATGCATCATATTTGCCATCTGAGCATTGTTTAATTGTATCTACCTTTCATTGAACTTTTCTTATCCGATTATCTTTCTATATAATTGTATTTAGTCTTATGCTTAACGTTTTACATATTCAGGGTTCTCCTGATCTAAAAGCTGCCCAAGAGGTTGCAGATTACCTTCGAACTCGCCATCACGAATTTTACTTCACTGTTCAGGTGATCCTCTGTGTTCTCAGGTTAAATCTAAAGCAAACGATTCGTTGGCCTTGATTATAACAAAATTTTGTATTTGGTTTCCTCCATTTCCATTTCAGGAAGGCATAGATGCAATTGAGGAAGTCATTTACCATACTGAAACATTTGATGTAACCACAATTAGAGCTAGCACTCCCATGTTTCTTATGTCTAGAAAAATTAAATCTTTGGGGGTGAAAATGGTTCTTTCCGGGGAAGGTTCAGATGAAATTTTCGGGGGTTACTTGTATTTCCACAAAGCACCTAACAAGGAGGAGTTTCACCAGGAAACATGTAGGAAGGTATCCCACTTGAACAATGTGTCTCTTCCCTCCTCTCATCGATTTCTTTTTTTCCTTTTTTCTTTTTTTTGTTTTATAGAGTGGCACTCAACATGTAATCCTAGTTGCAATCCTGATGGAGTTTCCCTACTACTGTGGATTTAAATGACTAAAAGTTGCTAATGGCTCCTTTTCATAATTCAACAGATCAAAGCTCTTCATCTTTATGACTGTCTGCGAGCGAACAAAGCAACTTCAGCTTGGGGACTTGAGGCTCGTGTTCCCTTTTTGGACAAAGAATTCATCAACATTGCGATGAGCATTGATCCAGAATGGAAAATGGTAAATACTGACTTGGCATCACACGTTCCCAAAATTTTACTACCCAGCAACTTTGTTTTTTCCATACTGGATCAAAATTCAGTAGCCGGAGGCGCTAGCAGCGACTCATCTAAAAGGAATTGTTATTTAGAGGATTTATTTGTGGTATCATTCAATTTTTCTCCTGCAGAACTTGGCTTTCTGTTTTAAAGTAATTAGTTCTTTAGATATTTGTGAATATACTCTCATTTCTGTGCTGACGCTGCCTTTTACTTGTAGTCTTGAGGATTGTCATGGAAATTGTCTCTGAGTATTAATATTGGTGGTGTTTGACCTTTTAAAAAATCTGGATTTTCTACTATAAAGAAGTTGCTAATTGGAGGATTTGATAAAAAGAGATTTGGCCTGTAAGCTTTGAGCCACCCCTAATAGCGCTATAATGTAAATATGGTGCTCCCATATAATTTTTGGGATCAGTAATTTTGAAAAATTGTATGAATTTTGTAGCAGCAATTCCCATTTTTACTTGTTCTATAATAACATATTTTTTATACCTTTGGAAGTCATTAGTTCAAGCCATCTTTCCATTTTTATAGTAATACCAAGTTCTTGCATGATTTGATAACTACAGATCAGACCTGATCTCGGAAGAATTGAGAAATGGATCTTACGCAATGCGTTTGATGATGATCAGAAGCCATATTTGCCAAAGGTCTGTATCTGCATGCTTTTGCTTCACACAACTTCTTGTGCTCGTTAATTAAAGATGAACCGGTACTTTGCATAGTTAACATGCTTGAAAAGTTGGTCTAAATATAGTCTCTTGTGGATGCAATTGTTTTGTAAATAAATGCATTAATTTCGTTTTCTTTCTGGTTTTAGCATATACTATACAGGCAGAAGGAGCAATTCAGTGATGGTGTCGGGTACAGTTGGATTGATGGCCTGAAGGATCATGCAAACAAACAAGTAGGGCTTCTATTTTTGGCATATTGATATGACTTGCTTTAATTTTAAGTTGCCATAGTTCAGTCTTTATTTGTACTTTCTGTAGCTAACTTTATTTAGCTGCGGAACTAAACAAATAAGCAACGGATGCTTATTCATAAGCTGGCCTAACCTTTAGTTTTATTTGCTTTGGTCGTAATTGACCAGGTTACAGATGCAATGCTGACGCATGCAAGCTTTATTTATCCTGAAAATACTCCAACCACGAAAGAAGCATACTATTACAGGACCATATTCGAGAAGTTCTTCCCCAAGGTGGGGTTGTGAATATTTCCGATACATATATACACATATATTTTCTGTTTAACTTTCTTTTTCATTATGCTGGAGCATTGCTTATTTCATATAGCACTGATTCAACTGGCCGGTTTTTGGACAGAATGCTGCTAGATCAACTGTTCCTGGTGGCCCAAGTGTGGCATGCAGTACTGCTAAAGCTGTGGAATGGGATGCAGCATGGTCAAAAAATCCTGATCCATCGGGCCGCGCTGCACTTGGCGTTCATGCAGCAGCGTATGAGGAATCATTGGGCGGTAAGGATGCCAATCATCTGAATGGATCTCCCCAAAAACTGCAAGGAGGGATTGTAGAGCAAGCTGCAACAATTGTTTGATTAAAGCTTTAATGCTCTATGAAGTACCTTGTCAAATGATCAATAGTTCCCAGCTTCGCTCATGATGGTACTAATTTTGATCCTCAGCATCTTCACTCGTTTAAAATGGGAGAATATGGGAGGGTGTGAAAAAGTAACCTATGGGTAGAAGTCGGTTTAACTATGTCAGATGAAGAAAAATTGACAGCATGCTATATAATGGGACTAAATGATCTCATGGTCCAGAACGGTTTTATCAGCATGGTAATTTTTCATACCCCACCAGAGAAATACTTTAAAAGAACTTATGGTAAGAACTGTACTTTTATCCTATCGGTAGGTACTATTGCTTTAGTCGTTAGATTCAACTTTTTTAACGGTATGCTCTGTAAGTTTTCATGTTAAAAATTTACAGAGCGACACGCAAAACTGTTTCAAGTCATAGATCAAACTGTGAAAAATTTGATCAAATGACTGAAACAGCCCTACTTACAGATAGGGCAAAAGTATAGTTCCTACCATAAGTTGTTCCTTCTTTAAAATGCTTGAAACGTCATTCTTTCCGTTTCCCAAGATTTGCTAATCAGGTTGGCTTTTGCATATATATGTTGTAGGTTGGTTGGAATTGCCTTGCATTGATTGGTTTGTGCTTGTTTTTCTTGCAGATCCTGCTGCAAAAACAGCAGCACTTCCTGGAGTTTGGAAGAGGTCTTAACGAGCTGTTTGTTGATTTTTTTTTAAAAGCCTTTCTTTTTTTTCTTTTTAAATTAATTTGGTTGTTGGAGGTTAGGTAATGTTCATTCCAGTCCTTCCTAGGGCTTCTTTGTAAATTACTAGTGAACATCTTATAGTGTTATGCCATGTAACGTGTTGTTCCCTTTTGATGAAATAGTCTTTCATCAAGCAAATTTATGTAGTGGCTTTACAACTCATATTTATCTCGACTGTTTGTTTGATCTTTTGCTTCGGCTTCTAGATATTTCTTTAGCATATGCATCTCTATACATGCTATATACCCAAACATAAATCCATTGAACTGAAGTGAATTTCGCTTGGTCCAATAAGTTGGTACTCTTTATAGGTAATGTCCATGAACTATGTATACTAATTATTTAGTTTCTGTTCTTCTTCTTCTACTTTTTCTCTTCTTTTTCTTTTCTCGGCAGATTATTCTCTGAATGTTGATTTTTTTTTATAAATTTATTTATTGCAAGTTTAGTCTCTTCTATTGAGTTGAATAATAATTTCCCTTTTTCTTTTTTGTTTTTTTTAGGGTGGAAAAGTGTTATCTTCTCTATGGTTAAAGGCCTTTAAATCTGCTATCAATATTAAAAAAGCGAGTAGCCCTCTTTTATCACTATCTCACACAGCCCGCCACGTGACAAGCTTATTTTAAATAAAAAAAATTATATTTAAAAAAAATAAAAAATATATTTATTTTCTATTTTTAATTTTTATGATTATTAGTTTTTTATTTTTGTTTTGTATGTTTATTTATTTCGCATGCGCTGGCACGTGCTCAAAACTTGCAAATAATCAAATAAACGCTCCAATTTCATCAGCCAAAGTACTGATAACCGATTAAGTTTAAATGTCGGATCGGTTGTTGATCATGAAAATAGAAAAACAGCCTAGGCCTAACGTTAATCCCTCCGTGAGTTTAGAGCTAAACCAAATAGATTGGATCGATTAAACAAGTTTAATGCAAAATGGATTGGATATGGTATTGCCAAAACCGAATCAATTGTTGTTTAAGCTAAAACGTGTGAATTGGATTAGAAACTGGAGGCCACTAATCATGCCCTCCACCATTGGGTCATTTTAAATTTAGAAAACGACAACAAAAAAACAAATGATATTGCCAAAACTCAAAAAGACAGCCAACTGTTCCAGTGACATGCTGTGTATAATACCGGGCTTCTTCAACACAAGAGCAGCCAAATATCCCAATTCCACCCCACTGTTTTACACTTGATGCTCTTGTGTAGCTTCAATCTCCAAACATGATTCGTCATTCAGCAGATAGTCTCGTCGGCGAAGAAGATCTTCAAAACCGGAGTCATTTCACGCATGTAAATCACCAGGCAACTGCAATAGCACGTAACAGATTCCCAACCATCAAAACTCGCTGTCAATTTCTACTCCGACGACACGCCTCCAGAATGCAGTCTTAAAGATGCTTTGCTCCTGACTGAGTACAGAAGGATTGTTGATTAGCTTGACCGTAGCCGGGACATCACCAAGTCGGTTTCTGTAGATACCCATTTTTGACGCGAAAGCCAAGGGTTTCATATTTTGGTGTCTCTCTGTTGTTGATCAGACGACTATACATATATATATATATATATATAATTTGTAGCAGTGCTAGAACATTAATTTTAATATTAATTTTTCGAGTACCAATTTACATGTCATTTTTTCATTGATAGAAATAATCAATTTATATGGTAATGTTTTAACCGTTTATTTACAAACGAATGATAATTCATATATCACATAGGTTGATATTTAGAAATTGAGATTATAATTGATATTCCGAACATTTTTTATATATACAAATAGGCCGAGGGACATGAACAAGGGTGAAGTTGGTGGGACGTTTCAGTGGCGTCGAACTCAGGGGTCACTAAATTTCGTGTTCATGCATGGCCTCCTCGGGGTTGTTTTTTCTTTCACAAATTCAACGTCTTTGGGCAATGGAAAGGCAAAAATAATCAAGTTATTAATTAATTTTTGGGTATCGTTTATATGGATATTAACGTAGTCAAGGGAATTCAAGACGGCATACTTATAACAAAGGCCAGGTTCATAATATGCATTAAATAAAAAGGGAAACCGAGTTCATAACCGGTGGTAGGATTAAGTATACTTATATATATATATATATATATTTAGAAAATCTCTCACAGACACACATGTATATTTATGATCTTCATTACAGTATGTTCCAAGAATTAGATTGTTGATCCAATATATAAGATATAAATGGGACGTGACGTGGTACAAAGACAACTATTGTCTAGTTTGCAGGGCAACAAATACCTGCCCCGGCTCCCTGTTTGTTTATTAATTTTTTTATAAAACAAAAATTCTCTTTTCTTTATTAATTTTTTTTTCCAATTAATTTTTTCTTTATTTCATTAAAGGGAATTATTATTATTTTTTCTCTTTAATATTTAGAACTTTTTTTTATATAGAATTCTACAATCAAATAATAGTATTAAATAATAAAAATGCCCCCTCAAAAAATAATAAAAACGTCTAAACTATATGTGAAACTATTAAAGGGAAATTTACGTAAATATGTCTAAAAGTAAAAATAAGTTGCCCTTTTTTATTTTTCTTTTTATATAATAGCTCACAATCAGGGACAAACCATATAATGTTATAAAGCAACAAACTAACCAAATTTATTAAAAAACCAAAAATTACAAAAGAAGAAAAAAAGATAAGACAAACAAACCAAAAACTTTAAAGAAAAAAAGATAAGATTACCACACCAAACCAAACAAACTTTCTAATATCTTCAAAGATACACTTTCTGAATTTTTGAATTTGACATTTTCATACTTAAAAACTTTGTTTTTTTTTCCCTCAATAACTAATTCTCCCAAGATATAATTTTTGACACCTCAATCCTATAACACTAGGAAACACTAGATTGCCAAGATAAATGAGGAAATTCCATTAATAAAAAGGTTATTTACATTTTAATTGCTTGTGTTATTTTATTCAGTAAGTATTTACTATATTTTGAGTTTTGCATTTTTATTCTATCATACTACATTTAATTTATAAATCTATACATTTTTTCAGTTAATTCTAAGTTTGACATTAGAATACGTAAAATACCCTAGAAAGAAAAACTAAAATTTTCATTTTTCACGTTTTATACCATGTAGTTTGCTTTTAGTCGGAAAGTATACTTTAATTATCATACTTTTTTAAATGATTCTATCGCATTTAATACATGAATCTATATATTTTCTCAATCAACATTTCATTTTAATCTTAAAATGTTCAAAATACCCTTAAATTTGAAGTTATTCAATTATTTTTTTTTTAATTTCATTTCTTTGGCTGTTGCATTGTTGACTCTCCAAAAATACGATTATGATACGATTACTCAATAATAAAAGAACTTCACTGAATCATGTAACCCAAAAAAAAATCAACCAGAATACGTTTTAGATTTCAACATAATATTTTCCTAAAATCGTCAAACGTACGGTAAAGCAAAATACTTTGTATATTCTTCCACTGAACCACAGCAAAATGAAGTAAATTCAAAACCAAAATTGGCGAATAAACTAGTCCCCAAAAAAAAAAAAAAAAAAAAAAAAGCCCAAGCGAGGACCAGAGTGGGGAGGGTATTTTTGACCTTACACTGTTTGTTTTCTTTTGGCATTACAGAGGTGTGAAAGGAATAATATGTGACGTCAAAATGCGTCAAAGGTGGTGACTTTTGTTCAAAAAAAGGACGCAATCCAGCCACATTCTCGAATGGTTTGTTTGTCGCAACGAGAATGAAAGATTGAATACGTATCTTGTAGTCCATAATTTTGACAAGAAAAACCTGAGCGACGTTTATTTTAATTTTAATTTTTAAATATTAATTTTTTATGTTTAATAAGTTATTATTATTTTTATTAATAATGTATTAATTAATTATCATATCAATTGATTAAATCGATCAATAAAATATGATATGTAATTTGATATTTAAAAAATTTAAGATTAAAATTGATGTCTCTAACATTATTTTTTTATAATAAATAATAAATTTCCAAAGGAGAAAAAGTAAGCAAAAAAAATAAAAAATTTGAATACACAACGAACGGGATACTAAAATGAATTAAAAAAAAACTTGACTTTATTTTTTAAAATTTTGGGAAGGACGAATTTAAATTTTATATCTTACCGTAAAGTAAAGTAAGAAAAGGTTGGTCATCGTATACTTTTCTCCAAGTTTTGTCGCTACAAGAAGGAAATATGTATGTGTGTGTGTGTGTGTGTCTATATATATATATATATATATATATATAAAACATATACGTTTGTCTAGTCCAATAATGAATGGTTAGAATTTTCAAAGGAGAAAAAAGCAAAAAAATAATTTGATGAATAGAAGAAAAAACGAACAAGTCAACAATTTGGTGCATCTAATAATGATATGTGTTTTTTATTTTTTATTTTTTTATTTATTTTTTGTCTAAATTAATGATACATGTGTTAAACAATGATATCTATGAGATGATAATAAAAGGAAAAAAAAAAAAAAAAACTCTATCAAAAAGAAACATACTATTAAATATAAGATTTAAAAAAAAAAAAAACTTTGGACAAATTTGAAAAAATACTTTTAGTGGAGAAATTAGGAAAAAAAAATGTGAGAATTATGGTCATCACGTTTTGACAGTCTTCTTCAGCTGCAAAATTACAAGGAAATCAACACTTGAATGGCACCATTTTTTGGAAGATTTTGTTTCTCCTCCATTTGACATTTCCAGTTTTGGCAAGATAGTCACTTTTGTTTAAAAATAAAAGGCGGTGATTATATCCTTCTGTCTATGTTATGTCCTAACAAAAAGAAAAAACGAGAAAGAAGTAAGACAATTTGATATAATAAATAACGAAAATTCTATGATGCTGAGAACTGTAAAACCCATATGGTAGTCCTATTGAATTATGATAAAAATACTGATAACTCTGTTGATATTTCTCCGAAATTAATGAGGACTCTCGCTACAGATTTAAGGGGTAAAGATATTTTTTACCGAAAAATCCATAAAATATTGATACTTTCCGGATAATATCTGTAATGTATTAATATCATTTTTCTTCCTTCATAATTGTATCGAAGTTTTCAGATATACATGGATATTTTCGCTCATATATATGTAAAATATCTATTGATATCCATGTACATAAAATGAAGAAAATGACTTAAAAAAGAAATAAATAAAATTTTTTTAGTAACTAAAAAATTCGTACACCCTCTATTTTGTGATGTTGTATCGTCTATAATAATAATAATAATAATAATAATAATAATAATAATTCCTTAAGTTTGATATATATATATTTTTTACGTGAATTATTTGTTTATGACAATTGGCACTTTCTAGTCATGAATAAAACTATATAGCTAGCATGTAGGAATCTAAATTCATTAAAAAAAAAAAGGAAAAAAAAATTATATAATGATGGACCTTATATGCTTTTATTGTTAGGTAAACTTTTATGAGATTTTAAAAATTGCATTGTTATATATTATTTATTTGCTTTTCGTTTCGTTTAATTTCACTAAAAATTTCTATTTTTTAATGCAAATATCCCTCCTTTTTTTTTCATTTTTACCGAAAATGTCGATGGACCAAAAATATCGACATAATCCATTGATATTTTCGTAAATCTGAACCCTCGATTTTCGTCGACATCAATATTTTTATATTTATGGAGCGTTAATTTGGATATCATATTTCATTGAAATATTTTTACAGTTGAATATAATATTCATTTGAATGTCAGTTTTTTGTATTTGAATACACTTTTTTTAAACAAATCCTAATGCAAACATTATTTATCATTTGAATACACATCTTTTTAGAACACTAAAACGTATTCCAACATTTACCCAAATGCATATTCCATTTAAAAACAAGTGTTATGAAGTTGAATACACACCTTTTTGAACAAATTCCAATACAAATTTTATTGTTTGAATACATATTTGAATAGACTTTTTTAAACACTCAAATGTATTCCAAAGTAGATATCCAGACATATATTTCACTCAAATACATGTACTTAAATATTAAAATACAAGTCTAAATACATATTGAAAATATATTTTTATTTAATTAAATATCAAATATAATAGATTATACAAATAAAATGAAATTACAAGGTAACTAGGAAGAGGACATAAAACAGAGAGACGGGCTTCCCAAAAGGAACCAGCTGACTTCAAATTTCGGACCCCACTAAACCGTGGGCCCCACTTTTAAAGTCCTTTCAAATTTTGCTTGTTGTAAGGTTATGT
>JAFMPE010082310.1:0-13804 GCA_024759925.1 Ficus religiosa
AAAATATTATAAAAACTTTGATATGTGTTGTTGATGTGTGTTTTTATTTTAGTTTATTTTAATTTTTCCATTTTTCCATTCACAAACTATAATGGAATGTTAACTTTGAGTAATTTGGTGAATGAGTTTAGTTTAAGATTTTTAAGTTTCAATAGTAATTTGTTAGAAAAGACAAAAACTTTTTCAGAAAAGAAAAAACTTTTTCAGAAAAAAGCAAAAACTATGATGAAAAAAGTACAATTTAGTTTAAAATGAGATTAAAACCAAACATTTTAACTCAAATTTTTTACATCCAAACAGGACCCTAACTCCTTTTTTACCAAACACTCAACTCTAACTCTCAACTTAACTTATCTTCAACTCAATTTTAAAATCTTAACTCAAACTCATTCACCAAACGGACCCTTAAAAATAAAATTAAAAAAAGAGAAATTAGAAAGCTGAAAAAATGCCTCTCTCTCTCTCTACCACCTTAGTCTCTGGCTTTCTCGTTGATATTCCTCCGTCGCCAGCCATATGCAGGCCTGCGGTCGAGTTCATGGGAGTTCATGGTGCAGTGATGGGCACACTCCAACAGCCCGTTTGGACCAACAAGCCAAATGCCTTGCCCACAAGAACTTTAGGTTTCAAAACCACCTCATTCAAACCCAGCAAAGCTGGCTTGATCATCTGAGCAAAAAAGCTAGCTTTGTCACCGGCCGACCACCCTCCTTCCGTCTCTGTGCTTGACGGTTCCGGTAACTATATATATACACTTTTTTTTTTTTTTAATACTTACCCGTTATGTACTTCATCAAAATTTCATGGATTGGCCGTTTGTCCAAGTGTCATGCCTTTTTGTCCAAGTGTGATGCCTTTGTCAGGGATGGTTGGTTTTGCTTGGCTAGGAGTTGTGTGGCATGGCCTTAACGGTGTAATCTTAGTAAAATTTTGATGATTAGTATAAAAAAAAAAATTAAAAAACAGGAACCTCAGAGTTTATTTGTTTTAATTTTTCATATATTTATTATCAATATACAGGCTTTGTCGACTACGGACTAAGTGAGGATGAACTTGAGGTGTGTGCCATTGTTGATAAGGAGAAGCAGCGACAGTTGAGAAATCTGGATGTTATTGCTTATTCCGAGAATTTTACGGTTGTAGAGATTGTTAGCTCTCATCTGATTCTACTCGGCCGATCTTCCGCGATGCCAAACTCACCGCCCATGGCAACTCGACTATGTTGAGCATCATTATCACAAGGGGGGAAAAATCGTGGTTTGAAGCTTGGGTCAAGCACAAGCATTACAATAAACAACGAAATAACATCAAAAAATGAGAAATAAAAGAAAAGTTCAAAGTAGATTACCATTACGTACGTTAGTTTTACTTTATGTTTGCACACTTTCTTGTCATGTTCACTCTAAACTTAATATTCTTTTCCAATACAAATTTACACATTTGTTTCAATTAAATTTACAATTTTAATCCTCATAACAGTTTGTTTTACTGATAATGAATATTTAATTGTAGTAAAGTAAAAAAAAAATTATTATCCTTAATTTTCATTCTAGATTTATGTGCATGTCAAAAAGTTATCCTCTTAACTAGTTATAGTCGGTTAGAATTTTCAAGATAAAAAGATAAGAAACTCTCTTTAATTGACACGTGTAAAGTTTTTTTGGGACATGTCCCTTGTTTAGACGTTAACAAACCGTGTGTGTGTGTGTGTGTGTATGTCCTATCCCCATCAACTCCGAGAGACAGTCTCTCATTGACAACTTCGGTAACATTAACTGCATCCGACTCTGCTAAATTCACATGAACATTGCAAGATGCAGCAAACTCAAGACCTTCTCTTAGCGCTAAGCATTCTAACAAACGAGGGGAGAGACCTTACCAAAAAGTTTCTCGGTCAAACAAACACACTACTACCGCACCATCAGTATCCCGATGATAGCTCCAACTCTGCAGAATTCAACTCCTTCTCTCAAAGTGCCATCCACGTTTAGAATGTTGCATCGAAATCGATCTTTATGACCCCTTCACTAGGCCTTGTCCAAGAAACTATGACCAATTTGAGAATTTCCCTTGTGACTGCTCTCTCCTTTTCTTCCTCATGGAAAAATTCATCCTAGTGCACATAAGGATTTCTTCTATTGAACATGACACTACTCCTGAGTGTTCCATATATGAATCATCGACGTAACAGCAAGAAGGTAGAAATCTGATTTATCCACCGGGAAAAAAAAATGACTTGTACTACATCGGTCGGGAAAAGATTATGACGTTTCGGAGCAACATATAAATCCATTTAATCCATCACTCGTAAAGAGTGCTTCGGTTCCATTTGCCTGTTTTTATAACTTTATTGAGCCCAAACTATACTGACAATCTCCATGATTGGATGAGATTGGAACTAGAGGCAAGATCGGTCCTCTATTCCATGCTTTAACATGAATGGCGGGTCGGACGGGAAAACAGATAATGTGGACCCTTTATCACATGAATTAGAGCATCACAAGGGCGGACTAAGGTGACCAGATGGAGGGGAGATGGAGAGCTTACACCAAAGAGAGACAGGAAACATAGGAGAACGGCAAACAAAGGAAAAAGCAAGGAAGAAATCACTCGGCTTAGACATTAAGCAACCTTTCATTACTTTGTATTATTTCCATCTCATTCGGCATTCCTTTGAAGGATCAGATCCCGTTGTTACTCAAAACCAAGGATGAAAATGTCGATGTTGATGGAGTTGTCGATATTTTGATTTACAGATAATATCAACGGAAATATCGTGTCGACGGATATCTCGGAAAAAATAGATATTTAAAAAAAACTTATAATTTTTATTGAAACTTTACAAAATATCAAAACAATCAATTTTATATAATTTGAACTAATTTTATAACAAAAATAATATATTTTTTTAATCAAATATGAGAGCTATATTGCATGATACAATAATAAGACATAATAATTAAGCATTAATTGTAATTTCAATACAATATTACATACTTGTTAATCGATACAAATAACATACTACAATATAATAGTGTAAATAGAAAATAAATGTCAAACATAAAAGAATACGTATGAGTTTCGAGTGTAGTTAATCCAAAAAAAGTTTCTAACATGCTGAAAAACATTAGGTAGGTGTCGATTATGATCTAATATAAACAATACATTTGTCAATATATTACTTTTAAATGGTTATGAAGGTAATTGTTAATGTCTCACATGCATGTTTTTTGGTCTCTACCAACTATTAACCCTTTTTTTTTTTAGAAAGCGATTAACCCATAAATCGGATATTGTTGATTTGTTCAATTTGATGAGTAATCCTGAGAGGTATGCAATGATATCTCGCTATGAATTTGTGGTAGAGGATACACCAATATATCAAAAAAAAAAAAAAAGTCACAATTTTGTACTTCTAAACTAGACATCATTTTAAAACCATAAGGAGGATTATAACCATATGAATTTTGCTTGATTCTTAAGCTCATTAAATCAAAACTCAAGACGAATAATCATCAGTTTGACTCATTTGAGTCATACTATGTCTTCTTATATGTTACAATCACCCAAAACCCTTACTTGCTATGTTACAATTATAATCTAGCATGTTGTAACATTTTATTCAAAATGAAATGTGTGACTAAATTGAAATTTTTGAAACAAAAAAAGTTCCCCAAGTTTTTGGACATTTTGTGAAAATATCCAAAAATATCTCTATTCACGGATATTTTTAGATATTGTGGACATTTGACAAATACTCCGGAAAAAAATATCATTCCCCCTTGTTATCCATGTCAAGACTTCCAAACATGGATAACACGTAAAAATGTTGATGATGTCATGGACATTTTCATTCTTGCTCAAAACTACATAATACAATGTGACCATAATAAATCAATTATAAACAACACTTTAAACCTATTTCAAGCACTTAATTGTATTCATGACTTTTGCCCTTAATAGTTTTTATTACTTATTATTCATTCAGTTTATTTCACATTTCGCCCGTACTGGTCCGTTCATCTAGTTAATCATATTTTCACTCTTATTGAAATCATAATTCTCTTGCTAATTCCCTGTGAACCCGGGAAAAGAGCTAAAAAGAAAGAGAGAGAGAGATCGATAATGCACCATGCCCACAAAAACGGGCAATAGAGACGCTTTCATTGACATGCATACCCGTTTCTTTTTTATGTTACAAAATACAAGAAGAGTACACAAGAAATAGAGACAGAGTCTGATAGTACACCATTGCCCAAACAGGAACCTCAGACCTTGACCTACTTGACTAGGACTAATACAAAGCATGAAAAACATAATTCTTCTTTAAAGACTACAGAAAGATACAAAATTGTGAAAAACTTGTGCCTACATTGCGACCATAACTTTCCCTCGACCAAAATGGAGAAAAAAAAAATATTAAAGATAGGAAATTTAAAGGGAGCTAACAGATTTTTCTTATGTGTTGAACCTTTATAAAAGGTTTTGATTTATACCTTTTGTTGGCGAACCACACAATCCAGAACCACACAGCAATCTCCTGCCTCCGATCTTGCACAGCGAGCAATGACTATTTGCCAATTGCAATTTTTCCTGAGAAATTAAATGAGGAAAGCAATTTGGGATCAACCTTTTCACTTCTTTCGCTGCTTGTGTTTGACCTTTATAAATTTTCTATTGGACTTGTCAACGCCACTGCCGTCACTACCCATCGAGAATTTGCTTTCAACTAAACCTAGACTTCCAGAAGCCTGAAATGCAGACGGGTTCTGTGGGTTTCCTAGACTTTGTTGGCCTCCAAATTGGAATGGATTGCCTATTGAGGGAGGAGTCGTTCCAAATACAAAGCCAGGTGGTGATGGTGAGACAGGTTGTTGGCCAAATACTGAGGCTGTGGGACCCGATGCCTGAATAGTGTCCTCAGCCATGTTGTCTTCCATGTTCATTTGATCAGTGTTACTTGAGGGAGCACCAAAAGTGAATGTAGGACTAGGATTTCCGAACACGGGCTGTGTCGAGGTGGTAGCAGTAGTTGAATTGAATGAGAAAGGGGAACTTGAAGATGCACCATTAGATGATCCAAACAACGTAGGTGCACCGTTCATGGCAGAAGAAGCTGCCGTTGTGTTGAACACAACAGGTGAGCTATTAGTAGACACACTAGGAGCTGAAGACCCAAAGGAAAACACAGTTGATGGTGAACTGTTAGTAGCAGCATTAGCTGAAGAAGCTCCAAAGGAAAACCCAGTTGACGGTGAACTATTAGCAGCAGTAGAAGCTGAAGATGTTACAAAAGCAAACCCGGTCGATGGTGAAGTGTTAATGGCAGCATTAGGGGCTGAAGATACTCCAAAGGAAAACCCAGTTGATGGTGAAGAATTGAAACCAAATACGGGAGATTTTGGAGTTTGCCGACTGGAACCAAACACATTAGGCGTACTGCTACTGCCGGAGCTAATGGAATTGGCATCTGCCAAGGAGGAAGAAGAACCAAGACCAGGAGTAGTCCCTGAACTAAATGGCTTAGCAGCAAGAGTTGAACCAAAGGGTGAACCACTAGATGCAAAAGTTGTGCTTCCAGCCAAGGAAAAAGTTGGAGAGGATGCTGATGAGCCCAATTGAAGCGGTGCGCTCTGACTGAAAGTCACAACCCCAGTTGCAGCAGGCGAAGCCTGACTACTAGGCACAGATGCACTGCTAGCAGCAAAAGTAGTAGAACCCTGTGACTGGTTGGCAGAAGTTGAAGAAGCAGCGCTAGCAGTAAATCCAAAAAGGGTACTTGCTGTGCTTGCAGTGGCAGCTGGTGCACTACTTAAATTACCAAAGCTTGTATCCTGCTTCATCTTCGTGGCCTCAGACACTACATCGGAAGTTTGTGAGACGGGTGCAAATGCAGTTGAAGGCATAGAGGATTCAAATTTAAATACAGGTGCCGCTGGTGTTGAAGAAGTTTCTGAAACTGGTGCGGCTGCAGTTGAAGCCGTAGATGACACAGATTTATATCCAGGCTCAGCTGGTGCTGACATAGTTTCTGCAACTGGTGCAACTGCAGTTGAAGCCGTGGAGGATCCAAACTTAAATAGAGATGAAGCCGATGCTGTAGATGTTTCAGAAACTGGTGCAGCCACAGTTGGTGTAGAAGACACAAATTTAAATACAGATGCAGCTGTTCCTGAAGAAGCTGGAGTTGAGGTAGAGAAACTGCTAGTGCTAGAGGCAAACGAGAGGGTAGTAGCAGCTGTCAAACTGGCGGAACCGCTACCATTGTTTGTGAAAATCGAGCTAGCTGAGGAGCTTTGACTTGTCAAATTACTGAAAACTAGTGGGGGAGTGATGGAAGCGGAAGCAGAGGGCCCATTTTTCAAACAAACATCACCAGGTGTTTTGTCAAAGGAGAATGTACTTGTACTTGATGTAGATGCTGCAGATGGAAGCACAGCATCAGGTGTCCAGAAAGAGACCCCAGAATTCGGATTAGTCTTATTATCAGCTTTCTCTGGTTCGGACAACTTTGGTACAGAATCTGTTGAACCAGATGCTGCTGCAAATAAGCTGCAAGTGATGGCAAAAAGATCAATCTTTTAGACTGACTTTAATCCACAACTATTCAAGGAAGAAAAATAAGATAAAGATACATACTGAAATTCAATTTTGAGAATCACAAACCAAAGCAGGAAAATGTCTATAAACAGGGTAAACAGACACCATCTACTTCTTTTTTTTTCCCCAGACAAATATATCTCCAAACCTGGATCTACCAAGATCCACTTTCTTTAATAATAAGAAATAGATTAAAATGCAATTTTAAGAATTACCAGCAAAAGAAAGAAATTGTCAGTAAGCAGACTAAAATAACCACTATACAATTCAATTATTCAGAAAAATAGGATCTAAAAAAAGCTGGATTCTGGATCCTACTAGATCAACTTCGTGGATTAATCATTTAAACTACTTAAATGTAGCATTTATCCTGGGATCCTACTATTGCAGCAACCCCACACGGTCAAAAAATGAAAAACAAAACCACCTGATACACAGCATGAATGTCAGTTTGAGATGAACAATATGTAGACTTAAAAGCAAAGGCAAGAATAGAAACGCAAAGCTACAGCCGACATATGTCGAAAACCAACAACTCTGGTGCAAACACAATACAAAGAAAAACGCTAGGGGCACCAGCTCTAATACCAATTTTTGAGTACCAACCTATGTAGCACATGAGTTGTCATTCTTTTATTGGTAAGTGGTTAAAGCATTGCCACATCAATTGATTGGTTCTACCAATGAAAAGATGACAAGTGAGTTAGTAATCAAAAAATTAGGATTAGAGTTGGTGTCCCTAGCACTACTCCAACACAAAACCAGGTAATAGCAGCATTGCGTACTAATATCACGAGGGTCAAACTTAAAGGCTATGAGATAATTTGTCTATCATTTCAATGACAGCACAGAGAGTTTCTATCTCATAAGTACGGTTAGCATGGAAGCATTCCCCAAAAAAAAAAAAAAAAAAAATCACTTTGATAAACATTAAAACAAAGATGACTTCAAATAGAATGTCAGGTGTCTCAATTTTACTAACTTGCTTGAGATGTCTGGCTTTGCGTCTAAAGAGGCATCAAATCTCACGTTCCCATAGTCTCCAACTGAAGATGAGGTGGAAATTGGTAACTGCAACTCTGAATCTTTATCAGTAGTTTTAAGGCCAAAACTGAATACAGGAGAAGCAGCACTTGTATCTTTTCTTGAAGCAATTTTATCCCCAAAGTTAAATTTAGGAGGCATAACATTTGATTCCTTCGGCAAAGCAACTCCACCAGTCGTGAAGGATGACTCGGAATTTGTAACTGTTGGCAAGACGATCACACTGGGAGACGTGCTTTGGAATATGAAATTTGGGCTCTTTTCAGCAGTCATAGATCCCGCAGAATTTCCCATATCATTTTTTTGGTTCATTTCGGACCCTGCAGGCTCGATTCCAGTAAGAACTGAAGCTTTCTCCAGCTTAACATATTCAGAAGCAGTGCTCTTCCCCTCTGCCAAAGCAAAGTTCACTTTTTCTCTCCCTTCAACTAGTGCAGCAAACGCATCCCCATTTGGAAGGCTATCATCGTCCAAGTCAAGAAAATCCTGCAAGCAATATCCATAATATTAAAATTGCTGAAGAGTTAAGAAAGAGTGAAAGCATACACAAAAAAAGGTTACATAGAAAGTTAAACCAATAAAAAAAAATTGAAAAAAAAATCAATTTATGTTTCTTTCTCTGACAATTCAGCCAAACAAATACAATCTGGCAATAGCATCACAGAGTTAGTTCTGATCACGAGGTCTCAGTCCAACCACATAACACCACTAGTTTCAAATACGATTTATAAGGATTGTGAAGAAAGTAACAAAAACCATTTATTCAATAGACAAATAAAATTAAAAACATGAACAAAATTAGTTGCAAACGGATTAAATAAACAAGACAATACCTCAGGTGCGCTCATTTTAAAAGCTCGTTTCTTCTGTGGAGAATAGGCAACAGAGTTTACTGCATCAGGAACTGAAGTCTCAAGACTACGTGCAGCATCCTTTTTTGGCAGTATAGAATCTTCACCATTCACTCTTTGGTTCCTAGAATCTATACCATTCATTTTAGCAGTAGACTTGTCTGCGGCTGAAACAAGCTTCAATGGACCATTTTCATTAACCTTGTCTTTCTTTTGCGAAGTGAATTCTTGAGCCTCGGGCACTATCTTGTTAAGTAAACCATCCAATTTTTTATTATCCTGCACAACACCGAAAAACTTCGTTGAATCCACATCCTCAAGACTTTTCAGAGCCTGTCCACGTAGCATAGATGGTGACAGTTTACTGGGTGATTTATCCATCAAAGCAAGCGCCTTGGACTCTGATGATTTGTCTTTCGGTGAGACCAACTTATCAAGTTGCTGCAATATTTTCGAAGCCATCTCACTAGATTTAGAGGGAACAGTAGTATAAGGCATGCTGTTATCCCCATTTTCAGTAGATGGTTTATTGGAATTATTTACAGGTTCACCAAATGATAGCGGCTTCGATCTTGAAGGAGCAGCATCAGAACCAAATCCGGTTCCAGATGAAGAAAGAGGGCTACAAGAGACAGGCAAGCTCAAGCCTCTTGAAGATAGAAGGTTAGGTTTCTGACGAATTCTCCGTATTGCACCAAATGATCCAATGTCATTCTCCATAACTGAGCTTCTGCGTTTTAAAGCCTGTGCAGATATTTAACAATAAAATGAAATATAAACCAATGGAATGGATTTGAGAATATTAAAGCAGCATTATTGAGGTCTAGATCGCGTACCCCTTGTTTAAAGCTAGATGATAGACTTTGATCCTGTGCATATCGAGACGATGATGATGGACCAGCATAAACATCAACTGCATTCTCAATACCCTGAAATGCAATCTGATCAATTCAAGAATCTAAATCCGACGTAATCAGAAAACCTATCAGACACAACATTCAAAATAAATAAATAAATAAAAACACAAACCTTGAAGGTAGTATTTGGGCGAACTCGGGAATATGGTGTCCGTGCCATACTGTAGATTGCAGATCTCCCTCTAGATCTTGGAGTAATAATACTGTTTTCCCGAGCCTCAATATGGCCTAAAGTCCTTGGCACAGGAGGTGTAATGGGAAATTTGGATGGAGAAGTTAGATTGCGCGTGTATATTGCAATTGAATTTTCCTTTAGTGCTGGACTTCGAAGCCCTAGCATTGATGGGGAAGTGGGCCTTTTATGCATATAAGACTTTGCAAGCTCCACAACCTCTGTAGGAGAAGCAACATCCCCTTCAAGGACCTGGAGACATTAATAGCAATAAGCATGAAAAGATTGCAAGAGAAATATGCATTTTTTTTTTTTTTTTTTTGAAATGTGGAGTATCCCACATTACTGACAGATTAGCTTAAAAATATGAGCAAAGCAAGAAACAAATATATAAGTAGATTATCTTACAGTTGAGCTGACGACAGGACTTGAAACAAGCTGGCTATCTGTCCAATTTTCTAGGGCAGGAGTTTTAAGAAATCCGTCACTCTCCAATCTATTTCCTGCGCCATGAGTCTTAGGAAATCCCTCCAATCTATCAGCGGATGCCACCGGCTTTGAAGGAACCACTTCAGACCCTTTCTCTTGAACCTCAATTGCTAAGTCAACAGTTCTTGAATGTAGTAGAGCTGTCAAACGATCAATCTCAGATCTGCACAGTAATTCACATCAATACCATCATCATCAATACAAGATCAGCTTAAAAAAATTATCAACTCTGCCATTCCAAGCATTACAAGAGTATGCACGGGCCTAATAAATAAAGAAACCAACTACGAAGCCAAATCTTTGAAGAATTGATCCTAATTAAATCCAATTAATTACTGCCATCTAAGACCACTGTATAACCTCATCCTGTTCTTAGATACAAACTAATAAAGGGAGTTCAAGACCTCAATATGAATCTACATCAGTTTTGACGTTCCTTTTACAATTTTTGTTTTTTTCAATTACAAACAAAAATAGTCATTGAATTGATACAAGACATTTAAAAATCCCTTCTTCTAAACTATATAAGAAATCTTACCAGCATTGACTAGCAATCAGTGCATGCACAAATATATTTTATGGTGGAAGAGTACAACTGTAAAAGTAGTACTTTCAGCAATCAGCACACGACTAACCACCATTTTAGTTAAAATACCAAAACAAAGAACAACTTGCCTGGTAAAGGTTTTTTTCTTTAAAATTTGCTCGAGCTCAGTCAACTCGCCTCCACTAGCACCATTACTTGGACCATCACTTATATCAACGGTTCCTTTTTGTGCTCCAAGAGAATCCTTAACCCAAAAAATAAAAAAGGCATGCAAAAGGAGCACATGAATAAGATATTACCCACACAAAGTATTTTATATATAACACAAATTATAGAAATGAAAAGACTGGAAAATATTCTGCCAAATTCGACAACCCAGATATAATAAGTGAAAAGGACCTTAAAACTATTTTTTAAACTGATGTCAGTAAACATCTTACGCAGCAGCTTTTGTCAATTTGAAAGCTAAACTCATAAAGTGACCAAAAATACCAAGATCACATCCTCTCATTAGATAGGAAGTAATCTACAATTACATTACGTGATATTCATATAACTTGATAAAATTCCCACAAACGCCTTCATTACATAAGGGGCCGTTTGGGACACCATCTCCAGATGGTAAAACATCATCTGGATTTCAAAATTCCAACTCTATTTCAAACTTTCTATCTCTTACATTTTCAAAATAATCAAACTTTAAAAATCCGTAACTTTCTCATTTCAAATCAGAATGAGATTGATTTTTATGTCAAAATGCTCGTAACGACAAGACGAACAAGACAAGATCTATTTTGCATTTTTTTTTTCCGAACACATTTTAAATTTTTGTGCTATTTTCTATTTCACATAACTTTTTCAAAAGTTTTCCCACAAAACACACATTTCCAATTCAACCTCCAAAACACCATTTCCAGATGTTACCCCAAACGGCCCTTAAAGAACAAAAGAAAAGGAAACAGAAATAACATGCTAAGGACACTAAAACATAAAGCCAGTTGAATTTTGCCTAGCATACAAACTAAGGCATGGAATAATATGAAAAGTTGACTAAATAGATATCAAAGGTGGATGTTATCTTAGTTAAAGTGAATAGATCAGATGGAGAGAAAAGAAGCATATATATTAGGAAGCAACCAAACTTACCGTGCAAACTGCTTCTTGTTGTTTATCCCGTTCTTCCACATTTGCCGCTGGTAAATAAATGAAATTTTCAGGACAGGGAGTTAGTAGTTGTAATTTAAACTCATAATAAGTAAACACAAATAATAAAATAAAATATTATTTCAAAGTATAACTAGAAAATAATCACAAAAGCATACATTATATACGAGTATAACTAACAACTAGTAATTAAAAGTGGGTTAAATCTGCAAACTACTATAAGCATACAACGTGGACCCATGCAACTTGAGCTCTAAAAGAGAGAAAATTTGGAAAACAGGCAAATGCGCAAGTACTTTGATCTTAGTTTTCAAGAGAGTACATTAACGTACGACAGGACACTAAATAAGTGATCTGGAAAAAGGTGAAAATTTTGGTTAATTTCTAACAAGAGTGGGTGTTGTGTTCAATTGTAACCGGGAGAACAGTGAAAATTTTCATTAATTTCTAACAACGGGTGTTGTGTTCTGGCAGTGGCTAGACTCAGAAAGGCACAATACTCATTTCTTTTTTTATTTTTTTATATCAGAGACAATTTCATACATATTACCAAAAAAAAGAAAAAAAAAACAACAACGTAAAACTCTTTTCTGGAACATGGGCATCTGCTATGTGTATTTTCTGACGTTCATTATTTGAGACTTGATTGCTACTTGAAATTAGAAGTAACATATAAAATTATTCAGTCCTAAAAGCAGAGACTACAGACCTACGGCATAATAGTTTCCATCCATAAATCATTCCAACGCCCTTAAGCTTCATACTAGAAGGGAGGAGAAAAAACCATCCCCGAACAGCAGGACTTGCAAATCATCACATAAAGTCCGATACTAACAAGCAGTTCACCGTCCTCGGTACACTTCCAATTATCTTGGAAGTGAACTTTAGCACCCTTGAAAGGAGTTTTTAAGATACAGATTTAAGTTCCACAAGAGCCTCACCTCACACAAAATGGCTATTGAAAATAAAGATGAAAACCATTTTTATTCAAACCAGAGTTTCAAATACCTCATTGCACTAATGCACGTTCCGCTACAGGAGAAACTTTCAAACCAGACCAAGACTGATAAAATAATCATATTCCAATTTCTGGGCACAAGTAATTGTCGAAAAAATGTTCCAACAAACAAAATGGAAAAGCAATATGTAGAGCACAAAACCCTAGCTTTCTAGTATCAGCATCAAGAATCCAAATTTCCCACCTGTGGAACAAATTATGTTTCTATGAACAGTACAAAAAAGTGAAAACCCCCTCAATTCCGTGATATACCCTAACGCCATGACCAATTAAATTGACCACGAAACAAAAGGGAAAAAAAAAAAAAAAAACCCTATATTTAAACAACTCAAGACGAACAGAGCACTCGTGGTTTCGATTACAGAACACCAATGAAAGAAAAAGGAAATAGAGAAATGATTCGGAAAATTTAAGGAATAAACAAAGGACGAACCTGGCGATGGCGGCTGCGGCGGAGGGAGGCGTTTTCTGAAAACAGAGGAGAAGAGTCGGTGGGCGCTGGAGACGATGAGCCGCTGCGCGGGATCGACGAGCTTCGAAAGCCAACCACCGTTGGGGTTTCGAAAGGGCGCCGTCGGAGGGCGATCGTAGGGCGTCGAACGAGTGGTCCTCCTGAACGGCCTCTTCCGGAACTTCCCTCCCGCGCCGCCGTCGTAAGGCGGCTGCTGCTGCTGCTTTGGCTCCTCGCGCGCCGTCGCCATGGAAGAGCGAGGAGAGAGAAACCGATGGCTTCCTAGGGTTTGAGCTCGGAGGAGGTGGAGAGAGAAAAAAGGTGGAAGAGAGAGAAAAAGGCGAAAGTGCGGCAATAGCAAATTAGGGTTTTTAATTACAGAGAGAGAGAGAGAGAGAGAGAGAGAGGGACATGGAGATAAAAAAGAAAAAGAGGGAATTTTTGGATTAAAAAATAACAATACATGTGAGAGATATTGCGATTATTGAGGGCACCTTTTTTCGTATATTTTTGGAAATCGCATTTGTATATTTTTAGGGGGTGTTTGGTGG
>JAFMPE010082421.1:0-13803 GCA_024759925.1 Ficus religiosa
TATGAATGTGTTCTTCTTGTCGTTTCATGTTTGATATATGTGTACTCTTATTGATTTCGTGCTGTGTAAAGATGTTATTTTAGTCGTGTTTCATGTTTTATATCTACTCGTATATCTTGATTTTGTGCTGTATCAAAGATGTGTTTTTATTTTTTTTTCCTTGAACTTAACGAGTAGATTGAAACTTTACATTTTCTAATAAAGTCATGTATGATATTACTGTTAGGCTATACCTGTAATCAGTACTATTGTATGAAGATGTTATGTTCATGTTTGATGTGTACTTGATTTATTGGATTAATGCAAGGAAAATTAGGGTGTGACGAAACTAGTCACCCAAGTAAATAAATGGCTGGATTTTTTTATTTATTTTTTATTTTTTAAGGGAAATGGTCGGTGGCCATTTTTTCGGTCCAATCACTTTGGGGGAGATCCCATCCACGTGACCTGAGGCTTCACGACCTCTAGTCATCTTTATAGATCGGAGATCCTTCCTCTCTTTTTGTCAGAAAAATTGTAGATCTACTGGCTCTCCTATACATGCTCCATCATCAGATTTGTTTAGATATGAATAGATCAATGCACTTTAGGCCGTTGGTGGCGCTGGCGAGCTCGCTCAGCAACATTAGATTCGTTCAGAGATCTCTCTATCACATTCTATCCCTTCTTGCTCACAGATCCTCACCGGAATCGTGTAGATCCATCTCTTCCATGCTTCTGTTAGTTGTGGTATGTCAATGAGAAGAGAAACGGCCTAGTTCCAATGACAGTTGGGGTCGGCACAAGATCCATTCATCCAATTCATCCAATCAAATTAATCCAATCCATCTAAAAAGATTTTGATATCCAAATATTATTGAATTGGATTCGGATGGTTTTTTCTTTTTCTTTTTCTTTTTTTTTTTTTCATCCAATTGGTTTGAATTGGATATTGGATATCAATTCTAAAAATCCAATTAAACCAATATAATCCAATATACTTCCAATATGTATAAAAATATTTATGTACATATTATATCACTAATATTTCTTATTTTTTTTAGCATGTACCTTCTGCCTTTCTTTTAGACATAAAACATAAATATTTTTTGTTTCTCAAAATTCAACCATTTAATATCATATTATTTTATTTTCTCTCACATTTCACTAATCCTAAAACCTCATTTTGTTTCATGTGTTTTCTAAAGCTCCAATCACACATCATCTCCTCTTCAATTTGTGTCATCTAATCGTCAAGCTCGCTGTCATATTATTGAATCCCTACATCTCCTATATGTCTTAGGAATGTGGATTTGAGAGATTTATTTTTGTCTACTATTATGATTGTAACACACAATAAATGGATGATGGACGATTAAATTAGTATCATGAAAATGTGACTTGTTATTTTTGAGTAAGTTTCATGAAATTTAACATGTTTTAATAAGTTATTAAGAATCTTATATACAATCAAATTATCCAATCTAATGGATTTTTGATTGGATTGGATAATAAAACACATTGTATTTGGATTGGTTGAATTTTTTTTTAAAAAATTTCATAATTAGATTGCACAATGGATGGCCAAAAATTCGACGATCCAATGCCCACCCCTAAATGGGAGGATGGCTGCAAAGTTTTTTTTTTTTTTTTGGGTACTTTTTAAATGTTAAATCATGTTCAACCACTTATTTGCTAGGAAAATTAGTGATTGATATTATGGTTATTCACTTATTTACTATGACTAATCGTTGATTAACCATTTTGTAAAATTGATTAACTATATTATCAAAAACGACCATTTTTCTAACCTTTAAAAACTTTGACACCATTGTCACGATTCCCAAGATCAAGTGTGTGACATAGAGGGATTAATTAAAGAAAACCCTGTGATTAACACTAATCACAAAACTTTATTATACTTCCTGAAAAATATTTGAATTTTCAAAATCACCCCACCGCTTCGTAAAAATATCAAAAAGAATCATTTTGTGGAAAAGACAGTTTACACCCGTTAGATATGTGTCTATCTAATTCTTTTTTTTTTTTTGGTAAAAATATCAAAAAGAATCATTTTGTGGAAAAGACAGTTTACACCCGTTAGGTATGTCCTCTATCTAATTATTTATTTTTTTTTTTTTAAGAAAATTATACCGAGTTGTCTAATTATTCCTCTGGTATCAAAGGGGATCAACTGTCCCATAACATACAAAACCGAAAAAAATAAAATAAAATAAAAGAAAAATAAAAGCGATATAGTCCTGACATACAACCACAGTACGAAGTCCAAAATAAGAAGACAAACCAACGAAAAAAGAATAATAAATAGCAAATAAAGTACATCAATAATACACCGCCACAGACAACGGGCTCTAACTCCAAAGATACTCGTCGTCGCTCCTACCACCGTCTGGGAGGGGTTTAATACATTTTGAAAACAATGGAAATGTAGCGAAAGGCCCAGCAGGATACGATTTACAGAAATATAGTTTATAACCTCATCCTTTAAACAACTCCCAAAAATTAATAGACAATTCAATCATCAAATAAATAAAATGAACATGAAATAAAATAAGAAAAATGGTTCCGAAATAAATAATATACTGCTACTATCTGAATACACGTCGCACGATTTTAGGGATTTGCCCCCAAAAATATGCACTCCGCTCCATATCCCATCATCTAACCACAGGTCTGTAGCAATTAAATCCACCAACCGGATCTCTTGCTGGATAGGGTTAATTTGCAATCACTTAAATGGTGCTTGAGCCTCACCGGCCTAAGTCTAAAGCATCTTTCCAAAATAAAATTATATTTACATATACTATACATTTTTCACAAAACCATATAGTATACTTTTTCAAATATTTTCCTCAAAACCATTTATTTCTCAAATAACTCGTAAAAACAAAACACAATTTAAAACATGGCTATCAAGGAAGGGATATTGACGTATCCTATCTCTTAACAAAATATCTGCTGATAACTTCACGCTAACCGAAGTTCCTAAAAAATAAAGCAAGCAATCACAGATAATTTCATTTAACTGTCACAGAATCTAAGTAAGCTACAAATCAGGTCTAATCAGTGTGCTCTCTAATACTGTAATAATTTCCAAAATTACCATCTTACCCGCAAAGCAAGCCAACTGTAAAAACGAACCCAAGAGGAAAAAAAAAAATAAGATTTTGCAATTAAAAATCACCAAAATGCCCAGATTAGTCCGAAAAATGCATAATAAAACACTTTGATCATTGCTCTAGTTCAGATTTGGGAAATCACACACACACATACAAAAAATTCATACCCAAAATCTTAAATTTCTTTCCTTAATAGCCCAGGCATTCTGTCCTAATCAAAGCCCAGAGGAGAAATCATGGTTCTTTCGCACCAAAATTTACTACAATGGATAAAAGTCGAAGCATAAAACATTTAAAGGACATGCAAAACTTAGATTTAATCTAAAATCATGCATGCAATATGAATTTGCTCAAATCCCATAATCCTTTTTCAAAAGCTAAATTCAAGTTATTTTCGATGAGCTAAAGCATCAAATCCGATGTTTCAAACTCAAAAATTCAAAGGCCCAAAACGTTTTCTAACCTCAGATTTTTAGATCACAGAGTTCGTTTTTGTGTTCTTCTCCCAAAGTTCCAAACGGCAAGGATGAGAGACAGGGAGAGAGCGCAGAGAGAGAGAGAGAGAGATTTTTTGTGTTTTTCCTGTGCGTTTCTCTTTTCTGGGGAAAAAAGAAAATAAAGAGGGAGGTAGGGATGGTAAGAGACCGAGAGAGGGAAGTGGGAGTTTTGCTTTCTGAGAAAATAAAAGAAAGACAAGGAGAGTGTGAGTGTGAGTGAGGGAGAGCACGTGGGAGAGTTGCAGGGAAAAGTGGGGTGTTTGACTTTTCTAAAGGAAAAAGAAAGGAAAGTGAATAAATTAGCAGTTAAATATTAATATGTATTACGTATACATGTACACTGAGATCTCTGAAAGAATCAGAAAACGGGCAGGGACTTAAGTGCAAAAGTCTTCGAAAGTTTTGACGCAAATTTTAGCACACTAATTAACTCAATTTAGCCTATTTAATCATAATTAATTTCAACGGATGTTGCATCCATCTAAAAATAAATGCTTAAAAACAGCCATTTGCCTATGCATCCTAATGTAAATTAAACAATAATTTTTAAAATTGTTTCACAAGAAAAGTTGCAGAAAATAGGTCATTTTAGAAAAATGCTTAACGTCAATAGCGTATTTTAAAAATATTGTATATATGGTAATTTATCTGTTTACGATAATTTTTAAGTCAATTTTTTTTTGTAAACGTACTTAGTAAATAAATTATTTATCATATAATCATGCTAATTGATATGTTTAATTTTATATAATCTCTTAACATAGGAAGAATTACAAAATAGTAATAACAAAAATATTTAATCAATCAATTCTACAAAATCCCGACATTAACGACTTAATTTTTAGGCAATTCACAGCCAAGAGAAGTACTGGTGTACATCACTAAAACATCTGGTCACAAATGTATTCACATGTCAAATTTCAAAACTTATAAATTCTTGATAATTCGATAATAATTAATCAATTATTATGTAAAGCAATTATGATCGAGTTAAAAATTAGTGATACCTAGAATTCTTTTTTACCTTGAATTTGATTAAAATATTCAATTAAAAAAAATATATCAACTCTAGTTAAAATAACTTTAATTCACAAACGGCCTCTAGTTTAACTACAACAAAATGTAAAATTTAACATTGATGAAAAAAAGCGACATGGACAGATTAAGTCTGTGTTTCGGAAATTCTTCAAAAGATTTAACAACAATTTCCAACAATGGCTTTTAATAGGGGCGGGCATTGGATCGAAACTAGCTTTTTTTACCATCCATTATCCAATCCAATTATAAAAATATCATTTCAAATTCAACCAATCTAATTGAATTTATTTTATCATCCAATTCGATCCAGTCCAAAATTCATTGAATTGGATTGAATTGGATGATTGGATTATACATATGTTACATAAAAATTTATTAAAACCTATTAAAAAAGACTAGTCACATTTTATAAATATGAATTTACTTCTCTATCATCCATTCATCATATAACAGTATACCAAGTCACCCAACATAGTAAATACTACATCTAGAGTAAAAAAATTTTAATAAAACATGAGATTTTTTGTGAGTTCTTTTTTTTTTTTTTTTTTAAATTTGATTCTTTTAAATTTTGAGAGAAAGTTATGAACTCTTATAATTTGAGTTTTTAAAAAATGAAAAGACAAAGGGGTTTATAGCTAAATGGCCTTTTTTAAGTAAGTTTTTTTAATAAATGACGCAAGTTTTTAAAAACTAGTTAAAAAGCTCAAGTTTTTAAAAATTAGTTAAAATGCCTTTTTTTTTCTTTGACCATTAATGAATCATTAATTAATCATTAGTTAATCACTAATTAACTATTAGTAAGTCACTTATTGATCACAGTCAATCACTGATTGACTATTGGTCAATCAATGATTGACTGATATTACTAACAAATTTTATAGTCAATTATTGATTGACTAATAATCAATCACTGAATAACTATTGGTCAATCAATAATTAACTATGAGTAAATCACTGATTTATCATTTTAAAAAATTAAATATATAACTTTCTCTCTCTTCCTCTTTCTCCCTCCCCCTCACCTATGACAGCCCTACTAGACACTGGAGTCTAGCAATGACCTCACCAGAACGCCTAGACTTGTCCAAGTCATGGCTGAGCAAGCTCAAATTCTGAAGGAGGGTGTAACAAAAGCTCGTGATCCCGATTCATGCGATCGCTATCTGGAGAAGATTGTGATGAATCTCATAATCCTGACTCTAGATAATGTTGGCATCGTGAACACAAGGGAGCGCAAGTCCTCACCGTCGTCTGTTTATTCGTCGTAGTCGTAATCGTGAGGAAAATAGTCGAAATCACGAGGAAAACCGCCACCGCAATCAAGATGAAATTTGCCATAAAATAACGATTGTCGAATCTCATTTTTGTCGGCATTGGATATGCGACCTACTCCCATTGTCGTAGTGGTTTCTCTGACGGCTGCCGGGCGACGCGATTGCCTCCCACCAACACGATTTCCTCCCAAATGCCTCCAAGCTACAAATTTGGTCAGTGAGCTGGGCCGCCTCCAATGGTGGATCTCAGTCCCAGGGAGATGAGCAAGAGAAAAAGAGGGGAGGTATTTGGGAAAAATGAAAATTAATTAAGCAAAACATATGTTAAGCCATTTAACTAAATAAAAAAAAAATTTAGGCTATCCATTAAAGTGAGTAATAAAAACAGGCCACCCACCCTAATTACTCAAAAATTGGAGAGTAAATAGTAAAACTGATTTACTTTTAAAGAAAGAAAAAAAAAAAAAAAAAAGAAGGAAAACTCCAATTGAAGTGGAGATTCCAAACGTGACCTAAAAGTGAAAACTGTTGTGGAAATTAAGTAAAATACATTTTAAAAAAATAGCGAAGTTTTTTGCACGTCCACTCTTCTTTTTTTTTTTTTTTTTTTTTTTTTTTTGATTTCACTCTTCTGTTCATCTCTTACACAAATTTTCATATTTTCTTCATATCCCTTTTATCCCTGGCTCCCTTCAAAAGAGTATTTTCCCCTCTCTCTCTCGCAATAATAATTAGCAGTCATTAAATCAAATACTTACGCTATCGAAATGACCCAAAGCAGCGCCCATCTGATGCTCTAAAAATGATAAACAGATGAGTAGAAACTTTTCCTTTAAAAATAATCTAGAGAGCGAGAGATCCATATGCACCTTGAAAAATAAATTTGACAAAAGGCAAAAGAATCAAGTTTATCAATAAAATTTCCTTTACGAAAAATCTCTAACGTTCAACCATAAGAACGTCTTCTCATAGTGTTTTTGTACAAGTTCATCGTAACTCTCAAAACTTTAGCGTACGTTTAAAGTTCGTTATTAATATTCGGTTTAAAAAAAAGTTCGTAATAATATCACTCATGTACACAAGTTACATCATTGAATCACATTCCGCCCAATTTTCAAGGCATAGAAGAAGACATATTCTTGAACAAATCTCTTGCTCACGTAAAATGGAATTCCACCCACATCAAATCACGCAACTAAAACTCATGAACTTACTAAGTAGCTAAAATAAAACGCATTATTTCTATGTTGATTACGTTATGAATTTACTTTTCATCTTAGCAAATCATTTTTTTTTTGTTTTATTTTTTGAAATGGTCTCTCATCGTTCGTTGTTCGTTGAATATGAATGTTGAACGAATAACCGATCATCCGAGACGATCAACAATAGTTGAGCATCATTCATCATTCATTTTGTTGAGTCAAGTGCCCACTCGATTCACACTTGGTAAATTAATGGGCCTCAAGGGAACTAAACCAAATGACCGAGCACGATCACTCATTGTTCGTCACTCTTCTAGAGAGTTGTAATAGTTCGTTGGGCCGAGCCCGAGTGTTCAATATTAGGAGCACTTAATCTGTCGTGGTTCATTGTTCATTATTCGTTGATTCAATGGTCGTGGTGATCCAATTATAACATTATAAGAGGACGAAGTCTGATACTAACAATAACTATATAGCTCATGTGCACAAGTTACATCATTGAATCAAATTCCGCCCAATTTTTTAAGGCATGGAAGAAGATATATATTCTTGAACAGATCCCCCGTTCACATAGAATGGCATTCCACCCGCGTCAAATCACGCTACTAAAACTCATGAACTTACTCGATAGCTAAAATAAAACGCATTATTTCTATGTTGATTATGTAATGAATTTACTTTTCATCTTAGCAAATCATTTTTTTTATTTTTATTTTTTTGGAATGATTATCTTGATGAATCATCCAAAGTCACCTAATCTAATCTTGAATAAATTCACCATAATTGTTTGGAATCATTCCACTAGGCCACGAGAGATCTGTTATCAATAAATTCACCATAAATGTTGAATCACATTCCATCCATTTTAAGGCACAGTAGAAGATATATTCTTGAGTAAATTTACCGCAAACATAGAATCACATTCCACCCACGCCAAATCTCCTAACCTCACTCAATAACTAAACTAAAATCCATTATTTTTATTCTGATTATGTTTGGAATTTATGAATCATCTTCGGCATTTTTTTTTAATGGTCATTCTCGGGGAGTCTGTTGCGTGAAGTCTCGAACAAATTGATTTGTACTATATTAATGAAGCAAAATTAAAACGAAAACGAAAAAACAAAAAACAAAACAATACAAAAAAGTGTCTTCCCATTGTAAAAATGCTAGGAAAAGAACTGTTCACGAAAGTCATGAAGGAAGATTGGGAAGAAGTCGTGAAAATACACGAACAAGATCGAAGGGCCTACATGACGAAGATCACCAATTCAGGCAGCACAGCATTGCACCTAGCAATCTGTCAATTCAAAAAAGAAACCGTCGAGAAACTCGTGGATCAGCTCATTAACAAAGGGATAAGAATGAAAACTGTTTTCATGAGGATGTAGTTTCTGAAGCCAAAGAGATTCTGAGGATCAAGGACAATAAAGATCACACTCCTCTCCACACCGCTGCACAAACTGGGAGCACGACTATGTGCAAATGCATCGCCACGGTTGACAAAACCCTCGTGCTTGTACCCGACAGGAAGGGCCAGACCCCGCTTTACAGAGCGGTTCATTATGGCCATAAGAAGGCTTTTCTTTACCTGCACTCCATGGTACCATTAATACCGGTATTTGGCATTGATAATCGCGCCGTGGGTGACATAAAGCATTGCTATCAAAACGATGGTCAGACCATCCTTCACACCGCAATCCTTAGGGAAAACTTTAAATAGTGATTTCATCATGAACTTTTCATTTCTTATTCTTATAATTTTATGATCAAATGCTAAGGACCTGTTTCAGTTGCTTTTAACTTCTTGGATTTATAAACTGCTTTAAGAAGTGTATGAATGATTTATCAGAAGAGCTTTGGCTCTCGAGAAGAGCTTTTAGTCAAAATCATATTTTGTGACCTCTTAAAAAAAAAAAAAAAATCTTCTGATTAGACATTTAAACTTTATCAAAGTTTTGGTAATATATTGTAAACTTCACTCTAATATTTTTATTACTTATTAGAAGATTTTAAAATTATTTTAATATATTAGTTCTTTCGAAGACGCAATTCCAAAAATTTAGTCAAACGCAAAAGATTTTGCTTTTTTTTTTTTTAATTTAAATTTTAGCAACAAAGAGCAAAGACAAAGACAAATTTAAAAACTCTGTCAAACCGACCCTTAATCACTTGAACATGTTGTCTACTTTACAATGATTCGTGACATTTGAAAGTCTTTTAGCCGGTTCCCCTTTCACGTAAAAATAGTATATACACTTTATATAGAAACATATAGTATTGTAGACCATCTTTTAAAACTTTTAGAAATATAAATAGCAGGTTTTAAAAATTCGAAATAAATTAACATATTTACAATAGAAAATTATTTATTTATTCATTAATTATTATTATTTATTTTAAATATTCTAAAACCTGTTATTTAATTAATTCATTAACTATTTAGCTTCTTCTTTTTCTTTTTCTCTTTTTTTTTTTTAATGAATGGAGAAAGGATATATAATAATAACGTATAAAATTAGCACAAATATAGATATTGATGGAGTGTGGATTTGCCCTAATAGGAAGAATGAGGTGGTTTCGAAATTTTCTCCAAAAGGTGTTGCTTCTGTATTTAGCTGTTTCTTCCTTCACTTAATCTTTCTTTAAAGTGCTCTACGTATTTCTGTACTTTTCTTTATTTAGTTAGCCCTAATTGGTATGGAAGGTTTCCATAGGTTCCAATTCGTATCTATTTTAGCTAATAGACACGCATCATATTTTTGTTATGTGTCACAATTTATAGATTTGGCGTTTCAAATAATTCACTTGTACAAAGAACTCGTTAATTATGCTGATAAAAAAAGGAGATTTACCTCTTCACACTTTGGCGAGAAAGTCTCATGCCTTCAAAAGTGGTACCAACCTTTGGGGACGAGACAAAATTGTCTATTACTGTAAGCTCTCTCTCTCTCTTAATCGAAAATTTACTCGGTAAGTAGAAAATTTATTAGATAAGTAATAATATATTTACAAGAAGTAAATAAATCATTTACCTGATAAATTTGTTCTTTAATGCTATTTACTTAAAATGATTATACGACATGCAATTTATTTTAATTAATTATTTAAAACTACTATTTACGTCTTTCTTATCTGTCATTTAATTTTCATAATTAATTAGTTGATGCATGCAACTAATGTTAATTGTTTTGAAGGTAAGTCGGTAAAGCAACTCGAAGTCGACTATAAAGCAATAGAAAATTATTCAGATCCAGAGTATGGACTCAAAGACAAGAACCCTAATCCTCCAGAAAACATGCTATGTACTAATTTCCTCAATTCTGTTGGGTTATTAATGAGGAACGTCATTCAAGTTGGTATGTTCATTTTCTTCCGTTTTTAGCATTGTTATGTCTTTTTTTTTTTTTTTTGGCTAAATTTTATCTTGGTCGTTTTACTTCGTTGAGTTAATTGGTCATTATCCGGCTAAAATCTAAAGTTCCATTAGGCTCCCTTGATGTACAGTTATTTTCCCCTACTTATGAACTCCTATGTATTTATTTTATTTTTTCTATTAATAATAAATTTATGAGATGAAAAAGTGATAATGATGCTAAAAGGATGTTTGCCTAATCAGAATATTTTGATACATCTACTAATTTCTGTCTTCACCATTTATTTATTTATTTGTTTTTTAAAAAAGGAGTTAATTGGTCATTTCGCATTTTTTTCCCTTTTTCTTTTAATGAACTTCCGGACGATAACCATGATCAAATTTTAGCAAGACATTCAAACTATTTGTCCCTATCTGAAGCACCTAGTCTCTAACAAACCACAAATTGTACTAAAAAGGAAAAATATAAATACGAAGCTGGAACTAAAAGCTAAATAACGGTTAAAAGCTTATCAAGCTGATTTAAGAACTATTTGAAATAAATAACAAATTTATTTAGTAAATTTTCTATTTATTTCAAGTATTTTGAAACATTAGTATTTACTTTAATTATTTAAAAAAAAAATGCTATTTACTACATTATCCCTTTTAGGGGAATATTCATATGGAGGGTTTAGTACGCGATGAGGTAAGAATTACACATCAATGTAGTTAGGAACGAAGCTACAATAGGCCCAGGAGAGGTAGCTATCCTTGGGCACATGAGCTCCTTATGTTTCGGGAACTTTAGAAAAAGGCCACAAAATTACGTCTTGTGCTGATTTTTTTCCATAGAGAAAAAAAAAAAAACTATTAATATTTATTTATTTTAAAATATCATTTATAATTATTAGTTGGTATCTATGATGATATCTCTCAAACTGATGGTTATCGGTTAATTACCATCGATGTTCACAGTGATATCAATATGTAACCACCTTTGCTATTGAGTTACTAGTTGGTTACAAATTGATTACTAAATGGTTACCATTTGATTAATAACTGGTTACTAATTGATTACTTTCATTGACAGACTACTAGTTGGTTGCCGACCGGTAATCACACTAACGAGTAACCAAATAGTTACCAGTCATTAACCATCTCCGCCAGCAAGATGCCGATTTGTTATCGGTCGGTAACCATCTCCGCCAGTAGGATACCGACTTGTCACCAACCAATATCCATAAAATTAGTTGATTTTTCTGGATTTTTCAACCCATTACTAAAAAAATTCAAAACAATTTCGTTAAAAATCATAAAGTCCAGCAAAACACCACAAACACATAAACCAAAATGAAGAAAAAATGTCAAAAAAAAAATCATTAAAAATCACAAAAACATGCTCCATATCGGCCACGGCCACGGCCACGACAAGAGGGTGACCGCGATCAGCCACCACTAATCTTCCAGATCAGAGGCAAAAGCAGCCTAAGATTGCAGCAGATCCGATTAGTGGCGTCCATGAAACTTGGATCGTGGTTGCTCCGGCCTCGAATCTAAGCATCTCTTCGCACAGCGTCGTGGAAGCTTCAACCGTCGCGGACGTCTGGGCATGATGACGATGAAGGCAACGACATCTTTCCAGCATCGGAGTCGGAGTTGGGAGAGATTCAGAGATCGCGAAGCCGATCGCGACGCCGGGAGGAGATTGTGTGGGAGATCGCCACGGACCACGAAAGATAAGAGATTGAGAGCAACCAGCGAGTCGGAGCTGGTTTAGAGGAAATCTAAGCTCGCGATCTCGTGGCGGGATGGCTGATCCGGCGTCTGAGGGTAGTCGGGAGAGAGAGAAAGGGAGCGAGGGTGTCACGTGTGAGGGAGGAAGACAGAGAAAGAAATTAAAAGATATAATTTTTAAACCAACTTATTTATATCAGTATTGTGGCAATTTTTTTGCTAAAGTTTTTAAGTTGTGGCAAAAATTGATTCCACCCTATTTTCATTGCATGCATCCTAATTATCCCTTATGTTTTTTAACCTTAATGAAAAATTTTAAACAATTTTTTCCTGGCGTTAATTTTCCGTTTCCATCATGTTTTTTATTCTATTTTTTTTAACTAATTTATTATTTTTAAATTTTTTTTTTTTACTTTTATTTTGAATTGTTCGAGTTTAAATATTTATTTTCATTAATTTTTCCTTAAAACACATATTTTGGATTTGTAACGAGTTTTTTTATTGTTCAAGCCTTAGTTGATGTAAAAGTTCCACTTCCTATTAGATTGAAAGTTACAACTGATTTAATATCCACACTTTTTTTTTTTTTTTTTTCACAAATACGTCATTCGTGAATATTTACGCTGTAAGATTTTATATTATATGAAGAAGAGTGTTCTAATTATTTCTACAATCGTTCAACTAAAAATTTGATGTCTTCACAAAACATTGAAATTAGACTAATATAAAACATAAACATTTAATGTAGTCTGAAAACCTGTCATGGTCAAGGAACATAATTATTACCCAATAATATTAAAATTATTCTTCTTCATAAAAGAAAAACTCTAATATATATCAACTCTTTTACAAAATCTATAACAACTATTGAGGGGGAAAAAAATTGTAACAACACGTGCCATAGGCACGTGCCTCATTCTAGTCTTTTATATAGGTATATGCTCTTCTGATGTTCAGCAATTATTTTGTCTTTTGCTCTTTTGAGAGTTGTTATTGTTTGGATTTTTTTTTTTTTTCCTTTTATCAATAATATATGAGTTGAAGATTTGATGGATGAGCAAATAGATAGTGAGTGTCAATCTAGTTTAAATGTACTATCTAGTTTTTTTTACATCAGTTATCCTCTCTTCATTTTATTAAAAAAATAAAGTTGAGAAATTTTGATTTATGGATTTGGATTTTTGTATTCTTTTTTCTTTTATTAAAAATATTATTTGAGTTGAGCATTTGATGGAGGATTAGGTAGATAGTGAGTGCCAATATAGTCGAAAAAGATTGAGAAATTTTGTTTAGGGATTTGGATTTGTGGTTAGTTTCTTGATAATGATGATGATGATGATGGGGATATAACATTTGTTTTGGAATGATTTATGAATGTGAACGCTATTTGATAGGTTTATGATTACTTGTGAATAACCGGATAATTAAATATTTAAAAAGCCACCATTTTCTGAATTTCCAAGGCACCGTAAAAGATCGAATCTTGAATAAATTCACTATGGAATCACATTCCAGCGTGACCCCCAAGTATCTATTTTTATATTGAATCACATTCCACCGTAAGTATTTTTTATATTG
>JAFMPE010082532.1:3471-18178 GCA_024759925.1 Ficus religiosa
TTATACAAGACTGTCAATATTTCTAACATTAATATAAATACAAATAAATACAAAACTCCTAATAAAAATAACTCTTTTCAAAGTATTAACTTGCTCCAATAAAAACTTTCTTCTTCCTTTATTTATTTATTTGTATTTTTGCTTCTTTATTTATTTATTTATTAAAACCGTAATGACGTTGGTTTGGTTTATTTTTTGTTCTTTTCTATGCATTCTCGTTAGAATGACAATCAATCTTTTGGTGCATGAAATTGAATTCTGACTCTTCTTATTGTTCATTCTTTCAAAATTTGTGAGGCAATAATCAATAAGAGTTGATATCCTTTTCCATCATCCTAAATAAAAATTTAGAAATTGCGTATATATCGGTTGATTATTGGACTGATTTATTACATAAACACGATTAGGTGATATATCGATTTATTAAATAGTTTTAATGCGTTTACAGTCTTTCTTATAACACACGTCCAGTGAAATAAAAAAGAAAAGGTCCATTTCTTTGGCATGTAGTAGAGGGAAATCTCTACTAATTACTTGAAATTTATCTCCAACCAACTCTAATAAATTTAGAGCCCGCAACAAACCTCCTTGCTTATGTATTAGAGTGTATATTAATATTAATTTATATCTATATATTATATGTATACGTACACACATATATGCGCATATATTTGTATACACACACACACAGACCTAAGATCATCTTCACACTAGCCAGCTACACTTGCATCAAGAAGAGAATAAATGTCGAATGTTCCAAACTAGATGTATACACAAAATATGCGATTTTCTTAATCATGTTCATTCTCATGGAAGATATTGGTAAGTATGTGTTTATGTTCATTCTTAATTATGTATGTAGTTACTTATATAAAACGCTATCAATGTCCTACCATTATGTATTNTGAAATTTATCTCCAACCAACTCTAATAAATTTAGAGCCCGCAACAAACCTCCTTGCTTATGTATTAGAGTGTATATAAATATTAATATATATCTATATATTATATGTATACGTACAAACATATATGCGCATATATTTGTATACACACACACACGGAGACCTAAGATCATCTTCATACTAGCTAGCTACACTTGCATCAAGAAAAGAATAAATGTCGAATGTTCCAAGCTATGTATACACAAAATATGCGATTTTCTTAATCATGTTCATTCTCATGGAAGATATTGGTAATTATGTGTTTATGTTCATTCTTAATTATGTATGTAGTTACTTATATAAAACGCTATCAATGTCCTACCATTATGTATTGGTACTTATTGGGTAGGGATAAAATCCGATTCTTTTTGTTCCTACCAAATTATTCCATTATTATTCAAAAACATTCTTACCAAAAGATAATCCACTAAAAAAGTAAGGACCATACTATAGCTTTTTTTACATGTAGGGTTTGTAATCATGATATATCAAACATCGATTTTAAAGGGTATTGGGGGTGTTAAGTATCACCCACTAATAAAAAAATAGATCTGATTATCATGATCTGAAACTCATAAAGAGACTTGTTTTTTTTTTTTTTATTAGTAATGATATTTAAAATCGACGAGGTTCTCCAAATATTTTTATATATCAAATCCTCGAACTATACATAGGAAACATTTTGATGGAGCTTCCAAATTACTAGTTCTAGTCAATCGATCTCTTCTTTTAATTTATTATTTATTTTTTTATTTTAAGAATTATAGTCAATTAATCACAGTCAAAAAAGTTACTATTGCTATTATCTTTTTTCCCTTTACTAATTAGAATCAATAATTTTCTCCCTTCTAAAAAGTTTCTATGTAACTCTAAGGTGAGACTCCATAGAATTTTATAAAAAGAAAAAGAAAAAGAAAAAAAAGAGATTGCATTCCTTCTAATAGTTGTAGCCTAAGATCGTTTGGTCTAATGACATGGGGAGGAGATTTGAGAAGGTTTTGGGTGGGGTTGTGGGTTCGATCTTACTTCTAATTATACTTATTTTTTTTTTGTTAAAACAGTTTTTTTTTTTAATTTTAAATTTCTCTATTGGTTGAATTTGATGAACGGATTAAAAGATTCTCTATTAATAGTTGTATTTGATGAATGTAGATTTAATATATCGATTATTGTATATGTATATGTATGTGTGTATCTAGATAAATATGATCAACTAAATGATAAGAAATTTTTAGAAAAACATGCTCAAAGTTCTCTTCTCTCTCTCTCTCTCATGACAGAAGGATTTTGCTTGAAGATGTTACCTAGAAAATGTGGTGAGCTATGCAATATAATAATAATTCTCTTTAAGTCCATTATTTTTCTTTCAAATATAAGAAATGTATAATCATTATTGCATGTCTCAACTAATATGACAAATAATATATATCTGTTATATATATATAATTTGGTTGTCAGATTAAAATAACTTTCAATTTTCAGATTTTTATCTTAATTTTTTAATTGTTTTTTTACGTTGCTTTTGCAATTTTTGTGAGAATTTTTTATGGACAACACGATAAAGAAAAAAAAAATTATAGGTTCTATAATATGACTATAGAACGTGGATTAGTTTGGGAAATTTGTTATGTTTGGTTCGTGTTATGAGTCTTCACGGGTTCTAGTCTTTCCTTTCTGTCTTTAGGTCATTTTGTAATGATTTTCATATGATTTTTCTCTTATTTTATAAAATATGAGTTGCGATTGTGACGTGTGATAGATCTTATTTAATAGATGTCAAACTAGTTAGAATGTCAATATGAATTATATGATATCATTGCCATGTCTGTCTGTCTCTCTCCAATTTTTTTTTAAGAAGAACCCATATGAAATTTGTTATGCAAATAGTTAGATTGTTAGTAATTGTATTTCCTAATATATTTAGGATTATTTTTATATGTACCTCTTTAACTTTAGGGTAATTATCATTTTGCGAATTGAACTTTAAAGCTCTTACTATTTATGCCTCCACTTGGTAAGTTAGTTGGAGTTAAAATTTTTAAGTTGGAGTTGGTTGACTTTTAAAAATTAGTTATAAATTTTGTTGATTTTTAAGAAAAAGATAAAAGCTAAAATGAAAAAGTACAGTTTAGTTAGAGTTAAGCTTAAACTCTAAACAAAGCCTATATGTTATGTTCCTTTCATTCTTCAAGATTTTTTGGATAATTTAATTAAAAAAGAATAGCAAAAAAAAAAAAAATGGAACAAAAATATTTGAGAAATTTAAGGGACACATGTGACAAATAAACTCCTTAAAAGCATAGAGGTTCAAAGCAAATATTTGAACAGTGGGTGTCCAAACATACTAAATTAACGACTTGTAACACAAACCTACAAATTCAAATTGAAAGCATTAAAATCATCACCTCCACTAGAGAATAGAGATTTAATCAATCAATAATAATCATGACCAAATGTCCAATATTAAAAAATACACACACACACACAAAGACAACAAAGAGGAGGAGAAATACATGAAGATTTATATACACACATATATAAATACCAAAATATCAACTTTAATTTTAATTTTGAACACTAATTTATATGACAGATAAGTTGTCATTCTTTTATTGTTAAATGTTTCAAGTATTATCATATCAATTGATATCATTTACTGATGAAAATACGACGCGTGAGTTAGTGTTCAAAAAATTGATATTAGAGTTGATGTCTCTAACACACTCATTTATATTTCATAAGAGGAGGAGAAATATTACAAGAGGGTGGAGCTTGGTCTTATTGAAGTTAATGACTTTCTTATTTCGAATCGAAATGGGATAATTCTTGTATCTGAATGTCATAATGATAAAATGAACAAAATAAGATCATGTTGTATATATATTTTTAATACATTTTAAAATTGAGAGAATCATTGTGAAATTTAAATTGTACACTTTAATTTCAACCTAATTCATTTCAACCTAATTGTACACTTTAAATTGAGAGAATCATTGTGAAATATATATTTTTAATACATTTTCAATATCACAGTTCATTTCTAATTCACATTTCAACTAAACGTACACTTTAATTTCAACCTACAAAGCTCAAACTCCAACCATTATTCCAACGGGACCTAAATGTGGAATTTAAATTGTGTGATACGGATTTATAAAAAGTTAAAAGGTATATTTGGATTTAAGTTGAATTGTAATGAAATAGTAAAACATTCAAATATTTTTACTCCGGTAGTGGCTTAATCACATACCGCGCTTGAGTATAATATTTCAATAGCTCATCCAAACAAGCTATAAGTTTCATAAAAATGCTATTCACAATGATTCTCTCAATTTAAAACTCATTTGACAGAGCTTTTACTTGCACTTTTAGTTAGTAGAAAAAGAGACCAAAAGCTATTGTTTTTTAATAAATACTTGGCAACCACATTTCTAAAAGAACTTTTAAAATCAAAATGATTTTGCAAATTTTTAATAGATAATTAAAAAGTTATAAATAAAATTTATAGTGTCTAACTTAAATTTTGATAGAATTTTTTAAGTCTATTCATAAGAGATATTTTTTTTAGAAACCGTATACATATATATAAATATTTTACTTTGACAGGAAGTTCTTTTGAATATCAAAAGCTCTTCTGATAGATTATTTAAACAGCTTTTTTTAACCTCAGGAAGCCAAAAACATTTTCTAGAAAAAGCTCTGTTAAACAAGTCTTAATCATTTTCCCCCCATTTGGCACAACTATCTGTCAACATTTAGACCATTCTGTTTGCATGGTTTATCACAATACGAGTTCGTTTGGTGAATGAATTTGAGTTGAAAATTTTAAGTTTCAATAGTAATTTTGGTTGACTTTTTAGAAAAAACAAAAAACTTTTTTTAGAAAAGACAAAACTTTTTTAGAAAAAGACAAAAACTGAGATGAAAATTTTGAGTTCGAACTCGCGAACCAAACAGGGCCTACGTGTTTAGTTGACAAAATTGAAAACCGAGCATTAAAATATAATTTGGGTTTTTATTTTTAAATAATAAAAGGTTCCCCTCTTCCCCTTAAAAAATAAAAAATGAAAACCATCTCGGTCATTTTTTTAAATCTCTATCATATCTTTTTAGATAACTACTTAGCTCTAAATACATATTTAAATATTTCTATTCCAAATTTTAACATCCAAATATAAGTTTTAATGATAATTTAAATGTTTTTATTCATTTTTTTCCATCAATTCCCATACTTCCTCCAAATGGACCCTTTCTCTTGGACTTAAAGTCCCCACCCAAAATGTTCGGGCCTCAAGTGACCCGATTCATGACCCGTTTAAAAGTCTGCTTTCAAATCCATCATATATCATGATCATCCTGTCACCAGGCCACTCTATCCAGTAGTAGTCCTCTCTTTCTCTTCCAGTCTCAGTCTCTCGCGTGCTTTTGATTCGGCTCTGGCTTCGGCTCTGGCTCTGGTTCGTTTCGGCCATTAAATCCGGCGAGCCATGTCGAGAGGAACGGACCGCATGGTGAAGAGCTTCAAGAAGTTCGCCGACGTTCACTACAAGCTCTTCACGGCTCGCTACGGCCAACAGCTCATCGACTTCTTTGACTTCCCAATCAAGCTCGTCCTCTCTCCTTTCACTCTCGCCTTCGACATCGCCGGCTCCGCCCCTCGCGGCTTCGGTGTTCCCGAGCTCATCTCCAAGCTCTCCTACGCTTCCATTTTTGTTTGTTCTCTCTTTGATCTCAAACTCGTTCCTTTTTGTTTTCGTTTGTTTGATAATGCCCACCAGGTGTTTGTTGAATTGTCTACCCTTTTGGGTTCTCTTACTTCTTAGAGTTGATAAAGTTTTATCGAATGGGTATTCGAGCTTTGAATTTGGGTCTCGTTTGTTGTCTGACAAATGGGTCTTCTGTGTTTTTTTTTTTTTAATTGAGTTTTAATATGGGAAATTGAGATGTGGGTTGAGCTTTTCTACTTGTGGGAAATCACTTGAATTCATTTGAGTGATATTCTCTCAATTTTTTTTTTTTCAAATTTTATTTCTTCTTCTTTATCATTTGTTGAATAATGCAGGCTGTTGCAACTCTAGGGACTTATGACATCGCATTGGAGCTTGGAAAAAAGGTTGTTTGTCAGAGGTAATGTTAGCTTCTTCTTTATATATATATATATATATAGACACACACACACACATATATATATATATATATATGAGGTAACAACTGTTATTTCCTTTGATCACATATTCACTCTGTATTGTATTCAAAGGTAATATATGAAATATAATATGTGTTTGGATGTCCTCTTTATTATTCAAATGTAATCTTTGTTTGGGTTGTTACATTTGAACAGTCATCCTAACGTGTATTGATGAGAGAGAAAATATGTGATGTAAATAGTAAAAGTAGATAGAAAAATGGAATGGATGAATAGTAAAATGAGTGTGGTCTATTTTTTGAATATATTTGTATTAAAATATAACATATGAGGTACTCAAATAGACATTGCATTGTATTGAATATAATATAAAATTATGTGTCCTCAAAACGCAACATTAGTAATTTTACTTTGCTCTTCCCATGGTTTATTATCATGATTGCACTTTTCCTTTTTGATTTAAAAAAAATGATTATAAAGAAAAGTAAAAAGAATAAAACGTGAGCATCTTTATCTAAATTCTGAGATGATTTTACGAATTGTTAATGACGTAGTTTGAAATGCACTTTCAATAAATGCCATCCATCTTAACGAAATATTGTTTTGGGAAAAGTTTGCAACTTTGACTTGATTTCCCCGGGAGAAAAAAAAAAAAAAAAAAAAAAAAACTTCCAACTTCAATCATGCTTGCAAAAGCTTGTAACTTTGAATTCTTGTTGTTGAGCTTTCTATTTTCTCATTGAGTAAAATTGGAAGAGTTTGATAAATAGAATTATTCACATAAATGTTGGACTTTTATGGACCATTATTACTTTAGTTAGTTTTTCTTATGGAAAAAATGTTACTTTATTTTAATCAGAGTGAACTCTTAAATGACAAATTAAAAGTAGTAGGAATGGTTCATGTTTTTTGCTTGATGTTGGCAATTCCCTCTTGAGATGGGTCTTGAAATGCAGAAACTGTCAGACGTGCAATGGATGGCAGGCGTTGCGTTGCACTATGTGCAAAGGATCAGGAAAGGTGCAGTACCAAGTGAAAAATTACATGCTGAAGAGGTTAATTCTTCTCCATCTAGTTTTAAATCTTAAGGTCTTAGACCATATAGCTTATGACTGCGGTATGTTTTCTCCTTTAATTAAAAAATGTAAAGTTTTTCCTCTTGAGCTTAGTTTCGGGAGCCTGGTTTTCCTTATAGGATATAGTTGAAAAATGTTTTGAATATTACGTTTTAATTGATAGCAAACTCAAACCAAAACTGAATTTGGTGGATTGTGTGGGCTCAGTCGGGTTTTTGGTTTTTAAGATCTTCTCAATGCATTCAAGTTGGTTCAACGAGGATTTAGACATTTCCACAAGCGTCCTAATAGAACTTGGGATTATCTACATCAAGCTTAGGATTAGCCTCACCAATTTAATTCCTCTGCCTTATATATCTCACTTCACCCCTATTTATACTCGTGCAGTGGGGAGAAGGCAACGGCTGAAAGCATTGCAGATGCCATTGCTGATAATCGGGCTGAGTTGGTTCACCTTCCATCCACCATCGATCTTCATGCATCATTGCCATCTAAAGAGTGCCCAACCTGTGATGGCACGGTAATTCTCTTTTAGTCATTATCTTTGACCCTCCCAATAATTTTCCTGAATAATTTTGTTTCTATATAGAATAGAAGAGTTTAGCTATCACATTCACACCTGACGAATATTCACCCCTTATGCAGTTGTCTTTCATTGAAGGGTAGTTCTGATCATTCTAAAACTTTACCTGATTTCTCTTCGATCCTGTCTCGTACATTTTCTGTGGAGACTTTTCTTCACTTATTTAATTTGGGAGGTTACATGTAATAATTTTTAGTATTGCAGGGTGTAATGGCCTGTGCTGAATGCAAGAACAAATTACAAGTCAGGATATCTGCAGATGACGTGAGTTGTTTTCTGACAACAGAAAGATTCCGAGTGTATGGTTTGCCAATGTTACCATATTTACTGTTGTTATTTCCGCAGATTATGGAACCACCTTGGAAAGCCTACAATGTGTTAAGAAAGATGGACTATCCCTACGAGGCTAGTTCCATATCTTTTTCTCTTCCACTTATTATGACATTTACTGAGAAAAACTTTGTGATTCTTAATCTCCCATACGAAATTTTATTTTTCATTTGTTCTACATCAACTTAACACATTGGTATTCTATCTAATACCAGACATGACTTGTTGGCTGGTTTAAGGATCCTAGAAATATCACGATAAAAGATATTCATGCAATCGAGAATAGGAACTCATGAATACAAAAGTTTGGTTCTCCACATTTTTCTTGATTCTCTAATTGTACAACTTTTTCTATCTTTCTATTTTCCCAGTAAATGTCCTTACAATTTGCATTTGTATTCCATAAGTATGATAAACTTGGTGCGTCATTCAGATTTCTTGGTCTTATCTAAAATTTTATCCTGTTACTGTTGCAGCATATAGTCCATAGCATGAAGGATCCAAGTATTGCTGCCTTTTGGTTGTTTACGTTGCCTGAGGTTGCGGGTGGTTTTGAATATGATGACGATGTCAAGAAGAAAGTTTGGTGGCAGTACAAGGTTTATTTATTTATTTCTGGAACTTGCCCTTCTCTCTTGTTTTTATGAGTATTGTTGCACCCAAATGCATTGGAGACTTTGAGCAAACATCTGAAACTTCAAATAATACCAAGTACTGAAGTTTTATCAAAAAGAATACATGAACATATGGTTTCCTTCATTAACTCATTTAAAGTTGATGAAAACTGTGCTTCTGGGACATATATTCTGATACAAAACCATATTTGGAATCTAAGCTAAACCAGTTGAAACGTTAGAACAAATTTTACTGCTAACGTCAACTAGATAGAATATTTATCCCGTAACGTGTAGCTTTTCCTACCTCCTTTCTTATTCTATTGCCACAATCCTCGGGAAAATATAGAGTATATGCGTTATAAATGCATGGAACTTGAATTCATTGCTTAAGTTGAAAAGTAATCTGCTACTTTTCTGAAAAGAAGAACCCCAGTATAGCCTCATTTTTGTTTCAATTTACCTTTTAAAGCACACAATGGTAAGAGCGTTCACATGTGGTTAGAAATTATTCGATTTTGTTTGGGTCAGGAATCCATGCGGTATGATCAACTCCATGATGTGGTGGCTAAGAGAAAACCTGGATGGGAGCACTTGCAAGAAGTAAGTTTTTTCTTATTATTATTTTTTTTAAAATTTGCTTTCGTCACTGGACTGGAGGAGTATGATTCTGTTATATAAGTTATTACATCCGTAGTTACGTTATAGGCTGAAAAACATCATGTTCAAGTGCCAAAGTGCTGAAGTTATACGAGGAACTGGAAATACTTTTTTTGTGGCTTATGCCTGCTTTTATCAACTCGTCTTTGTCTGCATATGTGTGTTATTACTGCTGTTATTATTTTTTAATTATCTTGGTTGAGATTTAAATGTTGAGATTTAGATTTTCTTTAAAGGATATGGTTTTGAAAGTGAATAACTTGTGCAATTCCATGGCACCAGTTTTGGGAATACACTTGATTCAGATATTTGTGACTTGTGGCAGGCCTTAATTTCCATCGATCCTGCACGTGCCAGGGATGATCCTGTTATAGTGAAGAATGTTCCATACTACAAAGCCAAGAAGGCACTTGAAGCAGAGGCCATGAAACTCAATCCTCCGCCAAGGCCAAAAAATTGGGGTGTGAGTATCGTCTAGAATCATTGTTCTGCAAGCCGACGTGTTTATTGTTTCAGTATTTCTTTGTTTTTCTACTGTTCAATGTTTGATCAGTGGCAGGAGCTGGACCTTCCACTAAATGCATCTTCATGGAGCAAGGAGGATCTGAAAGATCCTGAAAAATTTTACGAGATGACCATCCTCCTTAATGCCCAGAGAGAAATAGCTGACAAGATTTTGGACGCACAGTGGGAGAACAATTGGCGCCAGGAAAAGGTTAGTTTCCTCCAAATTTTAACATGGACTGGTATTTGAATGGATTGGTTTTCCTTCACCCTTAGCGAACTCGGATACAAGTAGTGTTATAGGTTGTTGCAATTGGAATACTACTGCAGGTGGTAAGTAACACTAAGGTGGCTATAAAGAGGGGCAACAAATATGTGGTTTACATAAATATCTCTTGCAGTATCTTAATGGGCTCAAAGTGCTTAACGGGTGGATGATCTTTGCATGCTATCAGGGTTTTCCTGTGATTTTAGAAATTAAATTTGTTACTAATTTATTCTTAGGATAATTCTTTGGCAGCTTACATATAAATACCCCACCGGTTTTGGGCAATTTTGGACTGGCATGTCTTCATCAAGTATTTTTCAATGTTGCTTCTTATTCTTATTCTTATTCTTATTATTATTATTATTATTATTATTTTATAAAAATGATTCTTATGTGATTTGATGTTTCGCTTTGCACAATATCATTACCGAATCCCTACCACGGAAACTCCGTACTTGCATAAATCCTCTTTTTCGTTTTAGAGTATTTGTTGAGTTATTTATCCCTGTATATGCCTCAGTTGAATGAGATGTTGGAGGAGAAGGTGCGGCCATATATTCAGAACACAGATAATGCTGTTCTTTCTAAGCCAATTTTACTACAGCCACAAGATCAGAATCAGAAGGTCTATTCATTTCTTTACTTAAAACTTCTTCCCGGTGACTACGAGTCGGGACACATGCCCCGTGAGGGCCCCACAGCATGTATCCCGCACCTGTGTTGCCTTCCCTCTCCTCTCACATAAGTGCATGCGAAAGTTTTTTTGTTGTTTGAAATGTTGCAACTTCTTTTCTGACACAAAACCTATAATTGTTGCAGAGGACTCGGCAACGTAAATGGTGGATTTTTTGAGAATGCAAGCTTCAACAATTTTTGTATCCGAATAGCGCTGAAATGTAGGTCCTTCCTGGCAGATTCTTTTAAAGTTTTTGTATTTTTCGTATCTAATTGCGGCTTTTAAGTCTTTTACTAGTGTCAAATGTCACAAGTTTCATACTCCCCTAGTTTGTGTTATTGTTGTCTCTACTAGCTGGTGTGAGTTCTTGTATAACTTTTTCAGCTATATAAGCAGCATATGAAGATTCAAAATTTCTAAAAATAACAAGACAAACAGTGAAAAGAGCATTTTTTTTTTTTTTGGTTGGATAATGGTACTCAAATTTGAATAAAGAAACATGAATTATGAAAGTCAAAGTTAAAGTGATTGGCAGAGGGGCCATTGACGTAACAATTAAAAAGTTCATGGGAGTGTGATGTGGAAAATTAAAAAGCAAGGACTAATTAGACAGAGTGTATAATTTGGGGGTTATTTGTGAAATTAACACTTAATCGTATGGCTGCACGTGACAAGGTTTGCATTTTGGTCTTCACAATCATTTAGAGATTAGATCACATCAAGGAAAAATTACACTTTTTTCTCCTTGAAATTTAGGTCTTATCACAAAAAGCATTTTGAACTTCAATTTTAATGTTCTTTTCCCTTGAAGTTTGGAAAAATTTACGAATTTTCCCTCTCAATTAAATTTTTGACCAAAAAAATATATCAGACACTTGTTGGAAGCATCAGTTGGGGGTAGAAAGTATAGAATTATAAAAAGACACACATTGATAGCACTCCTGGCAGTCGTTACTTTTATTAAATATGAAATAACGAAGTTACCTATAAGAGAAAAATATGAGAAGAAAAATGACAATCATTCCTAAATATTTACTTTTTTAATTTAATTATTAGTATTTCACATTTACTATCCGCAACTCATAAACAAGTGTTATATGTATTTTTTTCGTCAAAAAATTAATTGAGGAGGAAAATTTGTAAACTTTTCCAAAATTTACGGGGAAAAAATGTTATTAAAATTCAGAGGATATTATGTTACAAGGTCTAAAGTTGGGGGTGGGGGAATGTTATTTGTCTTCATGTTAATTATGAAGTGAGACATCAAATTAATGAAGGCCATTTAACAGTGCATTGTATGTAGTAGTTTGCTAGGGGTTTCTTCATGAATGCCCTCTAAACAATCAAATGATCCGTTTGAATGAGTTATTGAAATAGTTTTTATCGTACTTAAATGCAACAAGCGTTTGGTTGAATCATTATCGGAGTACAACTATTTGAATATTGGACTAATTATATTTTTTTCCTATAAACTTTAGGTCTTGTTACAAAATGTCCTGGAACTTCAATTTGTAATTTACTTTCTGCTTGAACTATGAAAAAGTTTGAAATTTTCTCTCTCAATTAAATTTTTGACAAAAAAATACATCTAATACTCCTTGGAAGCATAAATTTGGGGGTATAATTTTAAAGTTTAGAAAAGTTGACTTGATTTATAAGAAAGAAAGAGAGGGAGTTTGTTTCCGTTAAGTTAGTTAGTTAGCCACGTCAGCTTGGGTTCCAATTTGGGACGCAAATTTCTGCAGCCAAGAAAGCACGAGGTCTTCTTCTTCTTCTTCTTCTTCTTCTTCTTCTTCTTCTTTTTTTGTGTTTTTTTTTGGGAGAAAAGCATAACGAGAATTACCATATTAATTGAAATTAGCTTTTTTTAGTGAAGAAATCAGCTTATTTTATTTAATAATGATAAATAACTCTTTTATTTTTTATAAATACCTCACTTACTAGCGTGGACATAGACATTTCTTACATTTACAAGTCTTTAAAAAGAAATGAAAAACAAAACAGAGAGAGTAATTTTGTTATTATTGTTTGCATAATTCAATAGTTACTTTTGCTTCTTAAAACTTTTGTTTACTTTAAATGTTGCAGGTTTTAAACTCTACATCTTATAATATAATCATATTTGTAATCATTTTTGCTCCCTAAGTGGACTCTGCTGACTTTCTAAAATGAACCAAAAAAAAAAAAAAAAAAAAAAGGACTACTAGCTAGGGTACATTGGCATTTCTTGGAATGAACATTTTTCAACACATTTTAAATTTTCTTTTTGAATTTTCAACCAACGTATCTGTGAACTAAATTGCTCTTTTCTCTTAATCTCGGATTTTCAGACAGTGTTGATCTTTTGATTTTTCTCATAAACACAAATTGAAACGCTGTTATTTCTCCAAGTCAAAACCATCATTTATGCCCTTTTGAACTTCTCATATTTAGACACTTTTATCTTTTCTTATTTTTTATTTTTTTTTATCATCCTTCTATGTTCACATTTACATTATGCATTTTTCATAAACTTTCCATTATGGAATTAATTATATAGTAGTCTCGATGCCAAAATTATATGGATTTTGATTTTTTGTTTTTTCGATTAATGTTGCTGTGTCCCTAAACTTTAAATGATAACCATTTTCTTTTCACTTTAAAATTATCAATTCACGTTACCTATACTATAATTTTACATTACATTTCCCCCAAATATACACAATCTTGTCCATGATTACACATTTCTCACATATATATATATATATATATTTCATTTATTTAATCCAATAAACCATATTAATTTACCATTTAGCCCTTCATGCAATTAAAATATAATTCCTACTTCTGACTTCCACCCAGCCTTCTGCAGTGCCAATCTCCCTCCTCCCAACACATGTTTGCTGGTTGACACAAAAAGCACAACACGTCGGTACCGTTTCATGTGCGGCACTGGACTTGAGAGTTTTGCATATTTTATTTATATCTGCTATGCTGCCACCATGAAAATGGAAGAGACAATTATAGGAATTTATTTAACCCCCAGTCAAAGTCAAGCTTCAAACAACATTATCATTATTGTTATTCGTGAAAGGAGGACGTGCATTGTGAGAAGAAATAAAGTAGGAATGAGATAATTGGTGATGGTGCATGGTCGTTATGGGTTGGGAAGGTCCTATAGCAACTCAATGAGATAATTGGTGATGGTGCATGGTCGTCATGGGTTGGGAAGGTCCTGTAGCAACTCGACTTCAGCCACCCAGTTTCTCTCGACGATGTGTTTTGTTTTGTGGAGAATGACTCTTTTTGTTTGATTGGTTTTTAATTTTGTGATATGTAAGTTTATATGTAATAGTGACGATGTTTTTGTCTTTTCTTTGGGTTTTTTTTTTTTGTTATTTCTAATAATAGAGGTCATTTTTTAATCTTTTGAGTAGGTTGTTTATTCGTTAGATTTGAGTTTTGACGGTATTTTGATCCTGTTAGAGTTACTTCTACGTAGAGTTAGTAATGACCTTATTGCTATTAAGTCTTAGTCATTGATTGATTGGAAAAATCCATTTATTGTTGGGTTTTGTCAAAAGAGCCTTACATGTGCTCGATTTTAATGTACTAAGGCATATATCCGTTATCGGACGTCAAGCATACATCTTTCCCTTTAAGTGTCGTCAGATTTTACTGGTGAATCTGTTCTTATTAAAGAGATTTGTCTCAAATTATGCGAGATTTTTTATGTTTAGTATTTTTGTATCTTGTTAGTAAGTTTAATGAAATTTTCCCTTGGAAAAAAAAAACAAAAAAAAAAAAAAAAGAAAACTCTGGTTGGCTTTTGTTCTTCTTGAATTGTTTAGAAAATATTCAACATCCCTTTCGAAATTCATTAATATATTTTTTAAGACCAAACAAATATTAAAATCCATAATATTGTGG
>JAFMPE010082643.1:0-13794 GCA_024759925.1 Ficus religiosa
ACTTTTTTAGCTCTCATTTCATCAGTTAAAACTAAATTTTTCATTTTATTTAAAGATTCTTGAGAGTGTTTATATCCTAAAGTAGAACCAGCTATCTTGACTTCAGCTTCGCTGAAGGTTTAGATGCATCTAAATAAAACTGTTCTCTCTCTAATAAATCTTCAAGAAGACAGTATTCCAAGATTTCTAACTGAAAATTAGAAAACCCGTATTTTAGCAAAGCCCTGTCAATCAATCTATTACTTTTTAGTAAAGAACTTAAACTATAATATTTATACATTCTTACTAGTAAGTTACTAGAACTACCTATATATGTATTACCATTAAGTTTATTAACTCAACGATAAACACCTACTTTTTGACGGTTTTCAGATAAAATACGTGATTTTTCACTATTAGCATTATCGTAAATAACTACTGGTGTAATATGTTTAGAAGAAAATGCTTTTGATTGTAGAAAGTAAAATTTAGTAGCTTTTGTCTATAAAATAAAATATATAATTCTGTTTATATTCATAATTTTGGAGGCAATATATTTTTATGATTTCAATGAGTTAGGGGGCTAGCCTTTCAAAGACCCGAGTACCTTTCTACAGAATACCTTGCTTGTAGCTGCTACGGGTATATACTTTATAAACATCCTCTTTTATTAAAAAAGATCCTTTTTTAATAAAACTATACTATAAACTGAATTAGGAACAAAAAAAATTATCCTGCTACGTTTCCGTAGAGGTTTGACTATACCTTAAGCTTTCGCCGATTGCCATCTAGTCGATGTACAGCACACCTTAACGGTTTTTATATAAAACCGTTAAGGTGCTTGGCTGCGGATGATCCATTTTTTTTTATCTATCAATTTCTATTTTACCGTACCACGAGTCATTACCTGTGCCGCGAACTCTGTTACCAGATTCGTTTGGTTGAAATTGCTTTAGGACTTCCCCGTCAATTTGACAATCTGTAGCAGAAGGTTCACTTCTACTTGAGCTAAAAAAAAGAGACTCATTTCTTTTTTGTTTACCCATTCGGACTTTTATAATCCTGATCATGATAAGATCACCAAGCTTCGGGTCTAACATTAGATACTATTCATAATTCCATGATTGGTTTCTCTGCGACTCCCTCCATTAGTTTCTTAATTTTGAGTATATCTCGCATCTAATATTAACTTGCTGACCCATTATGCAAAAGGTACGCTCTCATTTTACTACCAGTGAAAACTTGAGCTGCTTATAAAACTACTATTTCAATGAATTCCCTTACGCTACTTTCTATACTATCGCGTATATATCATATTTAGCCTTAGAGAAAGGTTTCCCTATTTTCAAACAGATTAATTTCCATTTTACTTTTTAGGCTGTTCTTAATTAGGTTTTTACTAATATAAGAATCTCATTTGATTTATTTTCCTAAAGTTAATAAGATATTTCAATTCACTTTGTTTATGATTGGATTTTTCCTAGAATTAGAACCTTGTTTCTTATTTAAGAATTCATAGCAATTTTTAATACTATGTTCTAAAATCATTTAAGACTTAGAAAGGTTATTATTTCTCTTCTATGATATATAGCTATCAATCCATAATAGTTTCTTTATATACTTAATATCATTGTCTTTTTTTTACAATGATAAAATAACACATTACATATCAAATATATTATTAATAAAGCATTATATAAATTTATAAATCACATAACTATAATCATTATAAATTACCCATGTAAAGTTACAAATATAAATAATTTATATTATTTTTTTTTTTCCTTTTGTATTTTTTTTGAAACATAAACAATATAGTCTTTATAAAATTTTACTATTACAAAGTTTGAATTGGAAAACAAAATAGACATAATTGGAAGATACTAACTTGAGTTTTTCAAGCCTTTTTATTTATCTCAGGGTTCAGAAAAAGAGAAATCGGTTGTATGAACATACGAAGAGTCTTGTCTAAAAGATTTATGCTTATAATATTTATCATCAGAACTATTAATAGTTTTTAATGATTTCTCTTCTTTATCAGATTTAGCCTCTAAAAGACCATTCAATAACTTAGGTGAATAGTTTGAATTAAAAGTATCTTTATCAAGATAACCTTGTATGTAGGGATCCTTAAGTCGTTTAAGTATGAATTTTTTTTTTCTTTTCGGATTCTGGTAGTTTAGAATCCAACTCAATGGCCTTATTTGAAAGTTCGAGTAATCTATCTAAATCATCTATATCCTTTCTTATTTCAATACTCTTTTGTTCTTCATACTTTGCATTATTTGGCTGTGGGCAAGATAATTTACTACTAGTAGTAAATGGTCTGTATGAACCTTTAAACACTTTAATGTAGATCTAACCCATCTTTAATATATGAGCAAGACAATACTACAAATACTTGGGCTTGTATAAAAGCAATTCCTAGTTCTAAACCAGAAAATGCAATTATGAACGCTAAAGGAAATAAGGCCAGGAAGAAGAATATAAATCCTGAACTCATTATATTATAAGTGAATCCACTTAAAATATTCAAAAGCATGTGACCTGACAATATATTTGCCGCTAATCTCAGACCTAATGATACATTTCTTGCTAGATAAGATATAAATTCAATCAAAACAAGTAGAGGTAAAAGTCCTAATGGACAACCTGCAGGTACAAATAATGAAAAAAATTTAAGTCCGTGTCTACTAAAACCCAGTATAGTTGCACCCAGTACTATTGTAAAACTTAATGAAAAAGTTAATACAAAGTGACTGGTGCTAGCAAAACTATAGGGTACCATACCTATTAAATTATTAAGTAGTATAAATACAAATAGGACATACATAAAAGGAAAATAAGCTTGACCCTTTTTATCATTAATTTGTCCTATTACTATGCTGTGTACTGTTGCGTAGATAGATTCTTGAGCAATAGATCAAGAATTGGGAATAATTTTATTATTGTTAGTACTTAGTAGTCCCATTACAAACACTAAATAACCTCCTATGGTAAGGTATAATCCAATGTTTGTTAAAGATAATGATAAGTTACCTAATATAGGAGCGTTTAAACTTAGTAAGTTTCTGATCTCAAATTGATCTAAAGGACTTATAATATTAAATAAAGTATTCATGATTTAATTAAATAATAGAGGCATTTATTAGAATAAAAACAAATATATGTAGTATTTATAATTTACTTATAAATGTACGGGCTGCAAATAAACGAAGAAGTCTAGGAAGTATGTATTTAGAAAATACGTATACTAATAAGACAAATACAACAAAGGCAAATATTAATTGATTAACAAAAAAGAATGGTATTAATTGAGGCATATATGTATTTATAAGATAATAGCTACAACTAACATAGAAATATTAAAAAGTAAGTAATATATAATGAACCTTTTGATTATTAACCTAATCTTCAAAGGGTTCAGAAGAAGAAAAGTCAGTTGTATGAACATCCGAAGAATTTTGTCTAAAAGATATATATTTAGAAGATTCATCAGCGCGCTTAGCAACTAATGATTCCTCTTGTAAATTATATTTAGCTTCTGATAATTCCTTTACTAAATTAGATTTAGCATCTAGAAGATCCTTTTGTAACTCAGGTAAATCCTTTAAATTAAGAGTATCACCATCAAGATATTTTTTGATAAAGTGATCATTTTTTAAGTCATTTAAATATGAATTTTTCTCTTTTTCAGATTCTGGTAGTTTAGCATCCAATTTAATGGCCTCCTTTGAAAGTTTAAATAATTTATCTATACCAGATATTTCCTCCTCTATTTCAAAACTCTCTTCTTCTTCATATTTTGGATATTTTGAGTTTGGATAAAATAAGTTACTACTAGTAGTAAATAGTCTGTGTGAAGGTAATGAACTTTTTCCGTTAGAAAAAGTAACAAAAAAAGATATTAATTGAGGCATATACGTATATTTATTTATAAAATAACAGCCACGACTAACATAGAAGTATTTAAAAGTAAGCGATATAAGTAATAAATACAGTTATTTTAATTTATATAGGTTTTTAATATAAATTAGATATTACTTTGAAGAGGTAAGCTCATGAAAGCATGAGGCTTAGGTGGACTATTTAAAGCTCACTCCAAACTAGTATATGATCTATTAAGTAAAGATTGTAGATAGTCTGTATAAAATTGAGGAGTTAATCAAGGATATCTTGATACACTTTTACCTTCTACTAATTGTAAATATAACATATGTAAAAATAATCATGTAGCTACTACAGAAATTATTGAACCAAAACTACTTACTAGGTTTCATCCAGCAAATGCATCAGGATAATCGCTTATTCTTCTAGGCATTCCTTGTAAACCTAAAAAGTGTTGAGGAAAGAATGTTACGTTAACTCCTATAAATAATATTCAAAAGTGCACTTTACCTAATAGGATGTTGTATTCCAGACCTAACATTTTAGGTATTCAGAAGTATCAGGCACTAAATAGCGCGAATACAGCACCCATACTTAGAACATAGTGAAAATGAGCCACTACGTAATATGTGTCATGGAATGCAATATCTAGAGATGCATTGGCTAAAACTACACCACTAAGCCCTCCTACAGTGAACATAAATACAAATCCTAATGCGAATAGCATAGAAGGAGTTAAATGTAATGATCCACCGTAACAAGTAGCTAATCAACTAAATATTTTAATTCCTGTAGGAACAGCTATAATAAGTGTAGCTGCAGTAAAGTAGGCACGTGTATCAACATCTAAACCCACACTATACATGTGGTGACTTCAAACAACAAAACCTAAAACTCCAATGGACATCATGGCATATACCATACCTAAGTATCCAAACACACTTTTATTTGAACTTGCAGAAATAGTTGTACTTATTATACCAAACCCTGGAATAATTAAAATATAAACCTCAGGGTGCCCAAAGAATCAGAACAGATGTTGGTATAGTATAGGGTCACCCCCACCTGCCACTTCAAAGAAAGATGTATTAAAGTTTCTATCAGTTAATACCATAGTAATTGCACCAGCTAAAACTGGTAAAGACAGTAATAATAGTACTGCTGTAACTATAACCGCTCATCCAAATAAAGCTAACTTATGTAATCTTATACCAGGACTTCTCATATTTAAAATTGTAGTTATGAAATTCATAGCACCTAATAAACTACTTATACCAGATAAGTGTAAAGCAAAAATAGCTAAATCAACACTAGGTCCACTGTGACTTTGTATACCTGACAACGGTGGGTATAATGTTCATCCAGTACCTGCACCGTTTTCTATAGTACTTGCAAATATAAATAGAATTAAACTTGGTGGTAAAAGTCAAAAACTAATATTATTTAATCTAGGAAACGCCATATCAGGCCCTCCAACTAATAAAGGTAGTAAAAAATTACCAAATCCTCCTATAAGAGCAGGCATAACCATGAAGAATATCATCAATATAGCGTGGGCAGTGATTATACTGTTATATAATTGGTTGTCTGCTATATACTGTACACCTGGTCCAGATAACTCTAGTCTTATAAGTACAGAAAAAGCCGTACCCAATAGTCCTGAAAATAGTGCAAATATCAGGTATAAAGTTCCTATATCTTTAGCATTACTTGAAAAAAATCAACGTTCTCATCACATACTTATGTCAGACGATATTATTTCATTAGCTTTGGATATATTGTTATCGCTTATGTAAAAATTATTGTACGTGATATTGGTATCGTTAATGTTTGTATTAACATTTACACTAGCATAAAAAAAAACAATATTTTATGTATTTGAATTTTAACAGTTTTTATTACTTTTATAGCTTAGATACGTGCGTATTTGCATACAACTAATATATGATAAATATTTTTATTAAAAAAATTAATATATTAAACAAAACCTTATATAGGAAAACAAACTAAAACATATGATATTAATATACAATAAATATTACTGATTAATATAAAAATCTTTAATGTTAATATTGCAAAAATTATTACTGAAAATAATAAAATTAATACATTATATTAAATAAGAAATTTATATGGATATAAAAAAGCTAGTTTATGTGAATACACATTCTACTAAAATAATAGTAATTATTGGATTTATATTGCATTTATTATAAATTATGTATTATATTTTCTATATAAAAACCTAAACTCATGCTAATAAAAATAATTAATTTAAGCTAGACTTTACTACATTAGATCTTATTAATGTAATGCATTATATATCACATATGAATGAGATGTAATTAGAAAAAAAAATTCTTTATGATATCTTATTAGTAATAATAGTAATATGCATAATAACGGCCATAGGTTAATGGTAGACCGTTCGTCTTCCAAACGATGTGTACCGATTCGAATTCGGTTGGCCGTAAAAAATAAAATTATATTTGTAATCATACTATAGAGTTAGTAACTTAATTGGTAAAGGACTTTCTTGTCGAGAAAGTAGATGTCGGATCGTGGCCGACCTAATTCGTACTAAATAACAAAAAATAAAGGAAGAGTTGCCATTGGTAAGGCAAGATATTTGCTAAATATTGTGTATTTACACCTGGATGTTCGAATCATCTCTTTTCCGATTATATATTCTTTAAAGAGTATAGTTTAATTGGCAAAACATGAAGCTTCAAACTTCACATTCTCAGTTCAAGTCTGAGCACTCTTGTATACTTAATGTATTTAATAATAAAGTAAAAAAGGTTCCTTAACTTAATTGGTAAAGTGTACTTTTGATAAGAGTATGTTCGGTGTTCAAGTCATCGAGGAATCAACTCTATCTTAATTATAAAAAATATAAATAACTTATTGCGCTTTATTAATAATATACAAAAATATTAAAAGAGAATTGGCTGAGTGGTTTATAGCGATAAGCTTGAAACTTATTTGGTTTAATTAACCACATCCGTTCGAATCGGATATTCTCTGTATAGGCTATATGGTTCATTTAGTTTTCGTATAATAACGCAAGTAACTTTATTAAAAGAGTATTATACTGATCGTGTAATTATTGTCCTGTAAAGGTAGGTTTAATATTGAAGAAGTCCTAAACTAAAGTTTTTTAGCATCTTGTAGTAGTCATAAATACACGCATTACATTAAATTATAGGAAATAGTGGCTATCTTTATTTTAACAAATTTTAATAAAAAAAAGGCTACATTATTTTTATCCTCAATATTATTACTTATTATATTTGTTATTATTTAACAAATAAATATTACTACCATATTTGTGATTGTTTATAATTTATATTATGTCTATGCATAAAAGCAGTTTTCAAAGACATCCTTTTCACTTAGTATCGCCTTCACCTTTACCTTGATCTTTAGCTAATTGTACATGTGCTGTTTTTTTTCTATATTTTCTTTTTATAATGACTTCTATTTGTTTATTAGTTTTTCTACTTATTTTTCTATTTACTTATCAACTTTTCTATTTATTAATTTTAATATTAAAAAGTAACTTAAAAAACGGGTTAGAGCCAGGTTGGTTAGGCGCCTCATTTGGGTTGAGGAATTGTTATGTTCGAACCATAATAACCCGAAAATAAGTTATATTTACAATTAATGTATTAGATGAAAAAAAAAAATACCTCTATTATTCTAGTAAAAAACATATTTATAATATAAAACAAAAAAATGAGAATTTGAAAAAGTCATCCTTTATTTAGCTTAGTTAATGGTTATCTAGTTGATTCACCTCAACCAAGTAACATAAGTTACCTATGAAACTTTGGTTCATTATTAGGTTTCTGTTTAGTTATTCAAATAGTTACAGGTGTAACTTTAGCTATGCATTATAACCCTAGTGTGTTAGAAGCGTTTAATTCTGTTGAACATATAATGAGAGATGTTAACAATGGGTGATTAATACGTTATCTACACTCAAATACAGCTTCAGCATTTTTCTTTTTGGTTTACTTACATGTAGGTAGAGGTTTATACTACGGATCATATAAAGCACCTAGAACATTAGTATGAACAATAGGTACTTTTATATTAGTTTTAATGATGGCTACAGCTTTTCTGGGTTACGAACATAGCCCAAAATGACATGTATACAACTATGCAAATATAAGCTACAACTTCAATAAACCTAAACAAGTAAGATTTTACTCCACTAGTAATAATATATATTACAGTGAAATACTTAATAATTTTCTAAAAGATAAAGAATTGAAACCTGTAATAGCCTATGAATATTTAAACTTAAGTGATACTAAGGAAAGAATAAAATCCTACTCAGTGAATAAGAGTTGTGTATATCTCATACTTAATAAACTCACTTTAGATTATTACATAGGTAGTGCAAGCACTAACAAAATATATTCAAGATTTTATAATCACTTAATTGGTTTAACTGGTAGCAAAATAGTAAAGTTATCAGTAAAAAAATACAAACTGGAAAATTTTGCATTTATAATACTAGAACAGTTTCCTGATATAGTCACAAAAGAAAATAATAAGAGACTGTTAGATCTAGAGGATTTTTACTTGAAATCATTATTACCTAATTATAATATATTGACGGAAGCAGGTAATACATTTGGTTATAAACATACAGAAATTACTCGTATTAAAATGAAAAGTAATTACAGTGAAGAGCGTAGGTTAACGATAGGTAATTTAAACAGAGGCAAGTCTTTATCTCCTACTACAAAAGATAAATTAAGAAGAGCAGCTTATAATAGATTACCTAGAGTTTTTACTGAAGAGGCCTTACTTAATATGAAAAAATCAGGTAAACCTATAGTATTATATAATAAAGATTATACAGTTTATGGTGAATATTCTTCTATTACAGAAGCTAGTATTAATTCAAATTGTAGTATTAAAACTATACATAGAGCATTAAAAAGTGAGAGTAAATTACTTAAAAGACGTTGAATTGTTAAATATGGTAGTTTTATATAAATAGTTGTATTATGTTATAGTCCTACAAGTATAAATTCTTATGTAACCTTTAGAGGAAAATAAGTCTTTTTTCTTTTTATTATTTAAATGAATGAGACCTCGGGAGATTTTACTGTTTCCCCTGGAATAAAGTAGAATAATCCGACGGGGTTATTGATAAAGTTAAACACTTTATTGGCAATGTCAGTGAAAACGATTAAAGAATATTTTATATTTAAGATCGTCGGTTATCTAAATGATCGCGACAGACTGGGTCACTGATGGGTGGCTGAAATGCTGCTTAATGCACAGTCGAAACTATTAATTACAAATGTAATTAACAAAATGAACGAATTAAAAGTTATTTTGGTCTGGTATAATATTAGTTTATTTTTTTTTTCTTTTCAAGGTACTTAGTTCAGATACAGTACTTCAATGATTAGGATGAGGTAATGAATAGATTTGATATTCTTAGCCTAACACAGGCACTATTAATTTGTCTTAATCTTCTTATTGTTCAGCCTTTTCCGTTATTTGCTTCTAAGATTCAGGTAATTAATTATAAAAAAAAATAAACTAATATCCAGATATGTTTGTATGTATTACCTTATGGGCAAATGTCTTTATGAGGTGCCACAGTTATTACTAATTTAATGAGTGCGATACCATGAGTAGGGCAAGATATAGTTGAATTTATATGGGGAGGATTTTCTGTTAATAATGCTACATTAAACAGATTTTTTGCATTACACTTTGTTCTACCTTTTGTATTAGCTGCCCTTGCACTAATGCACTTAATAGCTTTACACGATAGTGCAGGTTCAGGAAATCCTTTAGGTGTTAGTGGTAACTACGATAGATTACCATTTGCTCCTTATTTCATATTCAAAGATTTAATAACTATATTTTTATTCATTGTAGTATTATCTATATTTGTATTTTTCATGCCTAACGTATTAGGTGACAGTGAAAACTATGTAATGGCTAATCCTATGCAAACTCCTCCCGCTATAGTACCTGAATGATATCTATTACCATTCTATGCTATATTGAGATCAATACCTAATAAATTATTAGGTGTTATAGCTATGTTCTCTGCTATTTTAATCATATTAACTATGCCATTTACTGACATAGGTAGAAGTAGAGGGTTACAATTCAGACCTTTAAGTAAAATATTTTTCTATATATTTGTGGCTAATTTCTTAATATTAATGCAACTTGGGGCCAAACACGTTGAATCTCCATTCATAGAGTTTGGACAAATAAGTACAGTATTATATTTTTCACATTTTTTAATCATAGTTCCTGTTGTAAGTTTATTAGAGAACACTTTAATAGATTTACACTTAATTAAGTCGAAGCAACATAATAGTAACTAACAAAAAAAATTACTATCATACTATTTTTAAGTATATTTTATATTTAATAGGTTTAATAATCATTATTTGTATTATTATAATTTTATTACTTGTCTTGTCAAACTTACTTCAAATATTCTCTCCTTCTGTTCTTTATTGTGACTGTGATATGGATAATCCAATATGTAGAGCTTTTATGGATAGTAAAGTTGAGGTAGCAGAGGATGTTCGATATTGAAAGGACCAAGTGTACGAATATGACTCTAGATTTAAGGAAGAAATTATGGGTAATAGTAAAAATGAAATGCACAAGGCACGTGTAGGCTTAATGGAATCTCAAGAAAATCTTAATTATTTTCAGAGACTTCAGAGAATTTTATTAAACAGTCAATGTAACCATAATTAAAATACTACGTTTGATTTAAATAGAATTTTAATAAATTAATACTATTTAATAAGGTTTATTAATGTTTATTAAAAAAATATTACAGAATATAAAATGCTTATAAAAAAAAAAATGTTAATATCTTTACTAATATTTTTATTACTTTCAAATGCCGTTACTTTTAACCGAGATAAGTCTATATTATTTTCTAGAATTGTTATAAAAACTTTACTTTTAACAAGTTTTTTAGCTTATAACAATTTATTTATCACACCATTATCTAAAGGTATTGGAATATATGGAGGTTTATTTAACGTTACTACATTTACTCAATCTTTTAATATTTTTATTTTAGTAATTAGTGCGGTAGTATTGACACTTACTGCTTTTTTTCCTAGAAAAGTGTATGTAGATAACCACTCTTCAATATATAAATTATTAAGCTACAAACTATCCTATAACAAAAATACAATATCTAATAAAACTGGTGAACAATTTCGTATAATAGAATATGCACTTATTATAGTATTTATATTGTGTGGTGCTGTATTTTTAATGAGTACTGCTGATTTAGTTTCAGTATTTTTATCTATAGAATTACAAAGTTATGGTCTATATATCTTATCTACTCTATATAGAGATTCAGAATCAGCTACAGCAAGTGGTTTGACTTATTTTTTATTAGGAGGATTGTCTTCTTGTTTTATATTATTAGGTTCAGCACTATTATATGCTAACTCTGGTACTACAAACTTAGATAATATATACATTATAATTGGTTTAAATGAAATAACATGTTCAGATTCATTGTCTTATTTTAATCAACCTTATTATTTTCATTTATCTTTAGTTATAATGTTTGTAGGATTCTTATTTAAAGTAAGTGCAGCACCATTTCATTTTTGATCACCAGATGTATATGACGGTATACCTACAATAGTAACCACTTTTGTAGCTATTATAGCGAAAATCTCTATATTTGCATTCTTTTTAGAACTAGTATTTTATACGGAGTATCACTTTTTTGAGTTTTCTTGACAAAGTATATTTGTCTTAAGTAGTTTATTATCACTAATAATAGGATCTCTCTTAGGTCTAACACAGTTTAGAATAAAAAGATTATTTGCATATAGTACTATTAGTCACGTAGGTTTTATACTACTTGCCTTATCTATAAATAATACTGAGTCAATACAATCCTATATATTTTATATATTCCAATATAGTATATCTAATTTAAATGCCTTTATTATTTTAGTAAGTATAGGATTTTCTTTATATTTATATGTATACAAGGATTACAATAACAAAGAAGACTTAATAGATAATAATAATTCACCTGTACAGTTAATAAATCAAATTAAGGGATATTTTTACATAAATCCGTTTATAGCTATAAGTCTAGCTATTACTTTATTTTCATTTGTAGGTATCCCTCCTATCATAGGATTTTTTGCTAAACAGATGATATTAAGTGCCGCATTAGATAACGGTTACGTATTTATGTCTTTAGTTGCAATATTAACAAGTGTTATAGGTGCAGCTTATTACTTAAATTTAGTAAAACAAATATTTTTTTATAAGAATGATTTGATAAAAAATCCTACTATGGATAATATAAACTTAGTTGCTTACATATTACCTAATAGTAATAGTACTACAAATAAAGTAAGTAAAATTACATTTAAATCTGATAACATAACTATAAGTAGTTCATTAAGTACAACTATTTCTGTATTAACATTAATATTGTTATTGTTTATATTTATACCAGAAGAATGATTTAATATAGTTAGTGTATTAACTTTAATATTGTTTAGAATATAAATGACAAGCCAAACTTTCTTTTTTTTATTTATACCTATATTAGCTATAATACTTTTAGCTTTAAATATTATATTAGCACCCCATAACCCTTATGAAGAAAAAGACTCAGTTTTTGAGTGCGGGTTCCATTCCTTCCTGGGTCAAAATCGTTCTGAATTTAGTATATCTTTTTTCATATTCGCTTTATTATTTTTATTATTTGATTTAGAAATTCTATTGGTATATCCTTATGTAGTTAGTGCATATAATAATGGTGTTTTTGGATTAATTATAATGTTATTATTCTTTTTAGTGTTAACATTAGGTTTTGCTTTCGAATTAGGTAAAAATGCTCTTTCAATAGATAGTAGACAAACAAAAGAAAAAGTTTAATGAAAAAAAAACTATATTTTAAAAATTATTACAAATGGCTTAGAATTAAGTCTAGATATTATAATAATAGAAACATAAATGTTAAAAAAGTGTACATAGACGCTGCAATTTCAAAAAAAATAAGTTTAAAAGATAATAAAAACAAAATAGGTATATATCGTTGAGTAAACACTATTAATAATAAAACGTACATAGGTTCAGCAGTTTCCATAACAGATAGATTATACAGATATTACAATAAAAAAGATCTTGAAAGAAATTATACTATGCCTATTTGTAGAGCTATCTTAAAATATGGCTATAACAATTTTAATTTAGAAATATTAGAATATTGTAATAAAGATGAATTGAGAGAGAGAGAAACTTATTACATTAATAAATGTAAACCAGAATATAATGTATTATTGTTCGGAGAAAAATTGCCAAATAGAATTGGATATATTTATAGTTCGTTAACAATACAAAAAATGAGAGAAAATAATCCTAATAGAATAGCTGTAAAAGTAACAGATTTAAAAGAGAATAAAACTTTTAACTTTGATTCTATTGCTTTAGCCTCTAAATCTTTAGAGGTTAAACCTCCTGTTATATCAAATTATTTTTTGAGAAATCAAGTTAAACCTCTAAAAAAAAGATACATCCTAGAAAAAATACCTATAGAACCTATAATAAATGTTTTACCTATTAATAAAGGTAGAAAGGCGTTAAAAGTAAAAGTAATAAATATTATAACTAAAGAAGAAACTATATACTCTTCTTATCGGGATGCTGCTAGAAATTTAACTATTACTCATAACACAATAATTAAATATATTAGATTAGGTATACCCTATAATAATTATTTATTTTACAAATTAACAACATAAAATTTGTTTTGTAATTTTATTATTTTTATAAATTCATTCCTAGGTCAAAATCGTAGTGAATTCAGTATTTCTTTTTTCATTTTCGCTTTATTATTTCTATTGTTCGATTTAGAAATTCTATTAG
>JAFMPE010082754.1:0-13794 GCA_024759925.1 Ficus religiosa
TTTACGTTCATTTGTTAATTTAAATGGTTTTTATTTTATTAAATTTACCCCGTAATTTTGTTATCCCTTTGATTTTTTAAATTTTTTAAATTTTATTTATTATTTGTACTTTTTTATTTAAAGAAAATTATGCTTATAAACATGAATGTATGTAATTTAATATTATAATAGTAAATACTAAAAAAAATATATTTAGTGTAATCATAATCTATATCTTAATTGACTACTTTTATTATATAATACTCAATTTTTTTATTTTTATTTTTTCTTCCTTGCCCGTACAACGCACGGGTATTAAACTCGTATTTATTAAAGCCTAGCAGTATTGATATTTACCTTGAAAAAAAAAAAAGGAGGGAAGCTGCTCCCGCATTTTTTTTTTTTTTGGGCTGAATGAAAGCTAGCTAGTCTTGCTTTTGGTCAAAAAATTCCAGCCTTTTGAAAGGAGCATGCGTCACACCTTTTCAAACCCGCTATCATTTAATGCTATTAATGAGCACTTTTGTTGTAGTGAATCATAGTGTCTTGTTAACTGCAAGAATTACTGACACACTAGAGAAATATGTGAATGTAAACATAACAAAAGAAGCTAATTGTCAGTTATAAGTAATCAAGTTTAAGGAGGCAATTGTAAACATTTAAAGTTCAAGGACCAAATTAAATATATGCTGAAGATAAAAACTGGGAAATACAAATGAAGAACATAACTGAATGTTTCCAAAATCAACTGCATTAATGCATCAGAGAAATATATTAGTTTAAACAGTGGAAGATACTTTTTTTTTTTTTTTTTAAATTTTAAAACGCGTACATATAGGTATACGTAACAAAAGAAGACTAGGGAAAATTTTATAATCTACCTATGATGAAGAAAAGTGATTTCACGTTTTAATTCTCTTGGGGAGTGGTTCGTCTTCTTCTTCTTGATCATCTAACTCAGAATAAATGGCTTCTCTTCCGCTAGAGTCACACCACCGTTATCATCTTCTTCATTCTTCATCTTGTTCTTCTTGATCTGATATGACTCAGAAGAATAAACGGCTTCTTGATCTCCACTTGATTCAGACACAATTTACTTAACGTAACCAAATCCGTCTGCCTCTTGGGTATATAGGAGGTGGACCCCACACTTCTTGACTTTTACAAGTTTCTCATATCTTTCGTCCAAAGTAAAGAAGAAAGAGGCTGTAGCAGTAGGAGTGGTGAACCCAGTAATCCCATTTGCATCATCACATCTTCCTTCCTCTGCTAATTTTATGTACTCCCCAAATTCTTCTTGATACTGGAAATCAACTGTAGCAGTACGAGGGAACTTTTTCCCATGTGAATCAATTTGTCCATTGTTCGACCTAAGGAACTCACCGTATGTGTTGTCCATAAACACGCACACGTATTCGGAACTTAAGGCGCCATCGATATTCGCTTCAGTGGTATTGCTGTAAAGAAAACGACGAGACTCACCAGTGAAACCTACACAATATGGATATGCAATAAGGAACAGCATACGTCTTCTTTGCTTCCATAAATCACCATTAGGGAACGTGTAAACAAATTCCCCATGAATTATTGGGTTCCTAGGGTGCATCATTGTGTTATTGAATTCAAGAATAAAGCAAAAGGCGAGACCCAAGTAACTGCTGCTGTTGTACCAACAATCAGGATGAGGAAGGTTGAGACATATTGAAGATTCATCACTCTTATGACTGAACCACCTCGGAATTTCACTTCCTGGCCAGCAACTTCGATGTAATCCCTGTATACAACATGGATGAGAGAAAGCCATTATTATTTTAACAATCCCACCAAAATCTCAATTACTAGTTAATTAAGCAAAAAGGAAACTTATATGATTAAAATGCAAAAGTTAGGGAGAGGCATACCAGATTAAATTTTCTTCCTTGAGATCCATATTTAGAACATAAAGTTGCAAAACGCAAAACTCTAAAGAGTGCTTCATCCATAATAACTCTGCGTGCATTCTCATCCAACATTTCACAACCCAAAAACATTAACTCCTCATGTTCATATCCTCTGATATAGAAATCATCCCAATTTTGTTTGACCAATGGTGTTGAACTTGACATTGTCTTCAAGGAAGTGCAGAACCTCGCATCAAGTTTTGATAGAGACGAAGGAAGCACTGGTAATGATTCAAGTTTTCGACAAAAACCAATGTCGAGTTTTTGCAAAGAGCTTAAACTATGGATACTGTCGGGGAGAAACTCGAGGTTTTGGCAAAACCTTAGGCTTAATATTTTAAGCCCAGTTAAATTTTTCATTGAAAGGGGTAGCTCCTTAATTGCTGCAAATTCTAAAAGGAGATGCTCTAAAAATTCCATAGGCTCCAAGATTCTTGGAAACCTTTCCAACTTCGACGAACAACAGTTTCTCCGTGCTCTGCAATTGGACACGTCATGCTCAAATGGTTTGGTGAGCACTCTTAATTTTGTTAAACTCTTGGGAAGCCCTGATAACTTGGAAAGAGATGGGCAGCCTATCAAAGAAAGCGTTTTAAGCTCTGTAAGATGTTGAAAATGTGATGGAACTTCAGTCAAACGTGGACAGAACCAAAGAATCACCCTCTTAATATTCGGAGCTTGTGAGAGATCTGGAACTTGGGTTAGGTGCATGGATTCTGACACATCGATACTTTTTAAGTTGACTAAATTCTGTGAGGAAAAGAGATAGAGAAACTATCAGTTAAAATGTACATATTGTACAAAATATATAAACCAATTAAAGATTAATATTAAAAATCTCCCTACAACGTCAGAGTTTCTGTGATTTAGAATATAAATATCTTCAAAAATGCATTAAATATTAACACCCATTAGTACTCTAATTTTCGGGCAAAATCTACATTTCGTATGCCTCAATTTTGACCAAGACAGTTAGCGGGGTTAGAAATATGAATATTATAGAAACACATTATATTGTATTAACTTTAAATTTTAGAAATAGAAGTAATTTTTGAAAAAGTAAGTGAAACTTGAGGAAGATGTTTGTTGTTAATTAACAAATAAACAAAGTTAAGCGTACCGGGGCACCTTCCCAAAGTTTTTCAAGCTGGCTGCCACACATGTCCAGTTCAACGAGTTTCTCTGGAATAAAATTTGTCGATAGTGATTTCAGAGGATATGAATTCCAATAGAGATATCTGAGCGTATCAGGAAAGGCGGGAGGACCCTGAGGGAGGCATAATTTGCTACCACTGATTTTCAGTAATCTTAATCTGTACATCTTTGAAAAGGTTGTAGGCAACAAGCAAATCTCTCGGTTACAATTTGAAGTATCCAAGGATATTCCTTCAATAGTTTCTAATCCCTGACAGTTAACAGAGCATTATGGAGCATATATAGATTAGGAATAAAATAAAAAATATGTTCATGAAAAGCCTAAACTACTATAATTAGAATAATGTTATGCGGTATCTAGCTTTGAGTACTTACTCTATCATTCTTCAGTGCTTGATTGAAATCCTCAGCATTCAAAAGCCTACTACCTTTTCTGGGATCTTGATTAGTAGACTGCGGGCGAACAATTTGAAAAGCCATAATTTGTAGTAAACCGTGCATCTTTACGATGTTCCAACGTCGATCAACAGTTATTAGGGCTTTATCAATAAGAACTTCGATTCCTTCAGTTGCATAGAGATCACAGTCATCTAGTATTTCTTGTACAAGATCTCTTTTCTCCCCTTTCAAGAAAAGTGCGATGTCAAGAAATATCTCTTTCTGAGTATCATCAAGTGCATCATAGCTAATTCTCAACACCCTCTCAATGCTCTTACTTGGAAACTTTTCGAGCTTATCCAATGTACTTTCCCACACTTTTATATCTTTAGAGAAAAGGTGGCAGCCCAAAACTTTAAGAGCCAACGGAATGCCTCCAGCATAATGTACCGCCCTGTTTGACAACTCTTTTCTGTTTGCGGTAGGAGAGTTCTTCTTAAAAGCATGTAGAGAAAAGAGCTCAAGAGCTTTCGCATTATTTAGTCCCTGAACCTCGTATGGTTCAATAACTCCGCTATTCCTAAGAACTTGTTTATCTCTACTTGTTATAATAATTCTACTTTCAGGACCAAACCAACCTCCGGTTATAAACTGTCCGCATTGCTCTGCATCATCAACATCATCAAAGACAACAAGCACCTTTTTACATCGGATCCTATCCCTTGCAAACCGCGCTCGACTTTCACCCTCCAACAATTCAGAAAAAAGTTCCTTTTTTAAAAGATCCTTCGATTGCTCTCGAACATTATTGAGAAAAACGCAAGTTTCAAAGTGAAAGGATAATCGTTTGCATACAGCATCAGCAAGTGTTGTTTTACCTATGCCACCTGGGCCCCAAATGCCAATAGGACGAACGTTTGATGAGCCAATTTGTAACAACTGTTCAATCTCCTTAATTTTCTCATCAATTCCAACCAAACCCTGCAATTCATCGCTTGCCACGGACATATCTTTGAGTTTCTCAATTACATCGCCAACAATTGTGACAATTAATTGGTATTCAGACCTGCCAGTATGTACACATATGTATATAATTCAAAGGTAAACTATTAATATAACCATATCAAAAATTGCAGAAATTAGAAATCAAAAAATCGATTATTCTAATATCTAATGACTTTCATACTGATGAGAATGAGATGATTTCTAAATTTAAAAACAATTTTTGGCTCACTTTACCAAACATAATCATCACAATTTACTTTAGCGTGGTGAAGTTCATTATTCATAGATTTTTTATAAACGTTATCAAATAGAAAAGATGAATAATGGTAAAGATGATCATAATATTAAAAAAATTATACATTTAGTTTAGCGTGGTGATCTTCAATTATTCAATATATTAATATGTAAGTATTTTCCTAGACTTTAACATTCGGATATTTGTAAATATAAATGTATTTTGGTAGAAATATATATGTGTTTGTGTGTGTGTGTGCACAAATATTGCCAGCTGTATGTGCGCAGATTGGTGAACTATATATATAAATACTTAAAATGTTGATAACGTTACCCGGCTAGTTATTCATTCAATGAAAAAGGATACCAACATATAACAACAAAATAAATTAAACATTTAATGAAGTATAACTACGAACATATAAATCCTACTTTTGGTGGTTGTCAGCTAATGACAATTCCACACCTGACTCTATCGTAAGGTGAAAAGTTCAACTCCCTTCACCTCCAAGGTAAAAAATAAAAAATAAAAAAAATATTATTTTTTGGTAAAAGGGATGTATATGGATCTAATAGGTCATGCACGAGATAATTAATTATAATAAATAAAATGATATAAAATAGGATTACCTATATTCATTTGAAGCCCAGCCAGATAGATTGGCTATTTTTGTCAAAGCATCTCTCCATTTTTGCAATTTCGCATTGTTTAAGTGATTTCTTTTAAGTCCATCAAATGCAGCTTTATAACTTTTTTGTTGTTTCCGTACATCTGATGGATCAACCTTGTAAAAAACAGGTAGAACTTTGGCTTGCCCCTTGAAATTGAGAATGTGCACGAGTTCTTCTAAGCACCATCTTGAGGTAGCATAATGTTCTGACAAAATAACTAGACAAAGCTTTGATTCTTTGATTGCTTTCTTAAGTGTTGGTGATATTTCATGTCCCTTCTCGAGATCATCCTCATCTATGAAAGCTTTGACTTTCGCTTGACATAAAGCATGATGAAGATGGCTTGTAAAAGTAGAACGGGCATCCTCACCTCTAAAACTGATAAACACATCATATTTAATCTTCTCTAAATTGCTGTGAGAAGAGGAACCACCAGCAGCTGGACTCATACTTGTGCCTCCAAAATGATCAAAAAACCACTTCCATAATTCTGCACACACACACGCACCAGATCAAAATTCAAATTTGAAAAGTGATGGTTCTTCTTTTAAAATTGGTCAACACTAGTAAAAAAGAAAATGGTATTTTCTAAGGAAAAACTTCCTTTGGAAAAGTCGTATTTCATCGGCATAATTTATTTTTGTGAGGAAAGAATTCCTTATAATGCAATCATGGGAACAAATTGGACAGAAAAGATTGTCCCGAGACAAAAATGTGGTTTCATCACAACTTGTCCTGACAATATTTTCAAAGGATATATATTGGTGGAAGTAGAAAATTAAATTTGAAAATAGATGTATAAGCTAAAAGTTTTACTGAAGACAAATTCGTTGGTAGAACTTTAAAAAATAATAAGAATAAATAAAGAATTACGAGAAGATCGGAAAGTTGAAAATGATCGAGAAAAGACACAAAAACAGCATCCAAAAACTCTTTTAAAACTAAAATATAATTTAACCCAACAACGGATTGATGCTAAAAAAAGGACAAAACCAAAATCTAGGGATATGAAGATATACAAATGAGAAAGTGGGAGAGAGAAATAGGGGAGACTCACTTGAAAACCAAATGTAAAAAAGCCAAATAATACCGACCAAACAAATCATGTGTGTGAACAAAACCACATTATAATTAGCAGCGAAGCCTATTTCTGCTTGGCCCTCATCTGCTAACTTCTCCATCTTTTCAATAACCTTAAAATATGAAACAACCTGCATAGAGAACGTAAACTAGAAAAGAAGAACAAAAAACAAAAAACAAAAAACCAAAACAAAACAAAAAAACCAAAAACCAAAAACAAATCAGAAATACATGGTCAATGATCTTCATAGGAAGATTTGCAAGATTTCAACAACCTGTCACTACGTTTAGAAATGAGAAAAAACTAGTAGAATTTCTTTTATAAGAAAAGAGAGAAGAAATGATCCAGAAACTTTTAAGCGAGCTTTCTTTCTCTCTCACTCACTCTCTCTCTCTCTGGAGAACCAAGCAACTTTCTTGTTAAAACAAAATGCAAAAAGATGATAATTAAATAGAGTAAAGAACAAAAGATGTTTAAGCAGAATGGAAATAATGATGCTAGAGTACTATTCTTTAATAAAATAAATAAAAGGACAACAAGCTCATTATATCATTAAAGAATGTCTAATATAAATGCTATTTATTTCTTTCCCCCTTACCTATTTACTCCAAAAAACCAAAAAAAAAAAAAAAAAAAAGTTAAAACAACCTAACTTCCTAATTCAAAAAAACAATTGAAAATAAAGAAAATGTAATTAAAGTTAAGAACAAAATATAAGGACCCAAAGAAAATAGTAATGAGGAATAATTAAATTTCAAGTTTGAGAAAATGCCACAACTTCCAAATACCAAATAATAATACATATCAGAAATGAAATTTATGATGATAATTTTCAGATGAATAATAGTAAAGATATCAACTTTAATCTTAACTTTGAATATATTTATACACATATGTATATATTTTAAGACTTACCACAGAAGTTGACACTTAGAAATAGAAATTAGAAACATGATTCTTTTAAGAGATAACATGTTATTTATATATATACATATAATCAGATTATAAAATGAATTAGTTATCAGATAAACATTGTTCAAGATCTAGATTCTAGAAAGAGGAACAGAGGGAAAGCATACCCTCAAGATCAACCGGTTGATCAAATCTGTTATCAACGGTGGCCTGAGATCACCGGCAACTGGAAGAGAGAAAAATAAATATTCGTATGATGATATATAAGACACTCACAAACAGATATTCCTATTTATAACAATGGTAGATCGGTACTACTGTTTTTCTTTCTTTCTTTATTTTTGATATATATATATATATATATATATAAGAGAGAATAGTAAACAGTTGGTCAACCTCTTTTGGAACTGCTTTCCAAAAGTTCTCTTTTCTTTTCTAAAATGGATTAATTTATTTTCTTTTTTTTTATTATTATCATACTCTTCTTTGAAATTTCCTGGATGGTAAAAGGAAATAATGACTAGCCACTAATTACGCTATTTTTAAAGAAAAAAGAGAGATTAGGAGTGTGTGAAATGGAAAGAAAAAAAAAAAAAAAAAAAGATCAAGCACAAGCAATGATGGCATTGTTAGAAAGAAATTAATAATCACATATTAAATTTCTAAATAAAAGTTCAAAGACATAGGTGGGAATCTTTTGGGGAGAAAAAAAAAACTATGAGAGGAAACAACTGTTCAAATCTTAGTTGGACAAACTCACAAACTCATCCTTTATCCGCAAGTCACCCAATCAACCATATTATTAAAATCAAAGTAAGTATTAAATAGAAACAATTTTCTTTTTGACATATTATATTTTACAAAGGAGTAAAATGAATAATATTTTCATCAGCATAATTCACGTTGTTTATATTATATCATCACAGATAATTAAATGTAATTTTTCATTTTCAAGTAACTTTTTATTTATTCGTTTTACATATTGTTCATGATTTACGATATAAAAATTTCGATTGCAACTCACTACATGCAATTCAACTAGTTTTAGCGAAAGACAGACCAGTAATATTTGATCAACTTTCATCAACCAATCAAAAACTCCAACGTCAAATATTGATTATACTAATCTGCTTGAAATTTCCAAGTTTGATTTCCACCATGTCTACGTACATGATGAATATATGTTAGAGTCAGATTTCGTCCCTCCCTCAATTTTAGCCGTACCCGTGCCAATTCTGATCTATTTCAGCCATCTGAATGGGCGGGTGATGTCCGTGAGACAATCCATGAGCAAACAACCACAACAACAAGATTTGACTACTATTTGAATACGAAAAATGCTGACATGAGATGAAAAGAGAGTAGGTAGTAGGTTTTGTTTTTGTTTTTGTTTTTTTTAAGGTACTCTCTTCTCACTTTCTCTTCTAACTTCTTCTTCTTCTTCTTCTTCTTCTTTTTTTTGGCTGAAATTATCTTCTAACTTCTGTTTCATTTATCTTATTTGGCACAAAATATATATACTCTTTGAGATTCTTTTTATTGTATTTCTTCTAATTGGAATTAAAACTATACAATTTTCAGAAGATTTAGAAACATAGTTCTGCGTATTAAAAAATGAATCAGTCCTAAAAAAGATTGTTAAGAAAGAGGAAGAGAGAAGGCATACCTCAAGATCAAACAGAATGATCTTAAATAAATAAATAAACAAATAAATAGACTGGAGTCACTTTTTTTTTTTTAATTCCTTTTTTAACATGACAAGAAGACGAACATTAGTCATGGTCAATATCTTTAGTTGATAGAGTCCTTCTTTTAATTAGACTCTTTTCTTATGAAATTTCTAGGAGGGTGGAAATAAAAATTGGATTAAAATTAAAAAAGTTATTAAAGACTTATCCTTTAGTTTTAATCAATAGATTAAAGAGTCAATACAGATTACGGATAGGTCATCAATGGGTTCAACGTGTATAGGATGAGTTTTTCAAACAACTTTTGTATTGTAATCTAAGTGGCACCCACTTAGCAACTCTGTTAGTAGATAAGGATAACAACCCTGTTTCCTATTTGTTGTGCGTATTGTTCTTCCTCTTTTTTTTTTTTTTTTCCAATGAATGTTGAAAATAAATAGTAATTGGTTGCAATTTTTCAATGCTACTCTCGGAATCATAGATCCACTTTTGCCAGGTAATTAATTAAGAAATAAAATTATTAATCAATTAAAAACTCTCATTCAGCAAAATAAAATAAAATAATTAAGAACTCGCTTGTTTAATGGATTTTCCCTCTTGAAGTTTCCTAAGTTGGCAACCTTGTGTGGACAAACATTTGTTTATATTTTTAATATTATTATTATTCCACAATTTTCTCCTAAGCTTGAAAGATTAGGGGAAATTTACACATTTACCCCTACTAGTGAAGTATGGCCGATTTTAATATGTTTGAGATATTTTATTTTATTTTAATAGGAGTACTAAGAAATCAATATTTAGAGTGAAATCAAAAGTTTCTTCAAAATATGTAGATGTTGTAATTGCAAAATTTTCACGGGGGTAAATAAGGGACAACCGCTGTAAAACCTTTTCTTTTTTCTTTTTTTTTTTTTAATGGAACCGTTGTAAAACATTTTGATATAAGGGGAAAAAAAAACTATAGTCAGTTATTATAAATTTAATATGTCTCCACCTCCCTTCGCCCTTGTTGGGGAAAGAGCTCTAGGAAGATTAGACCATTTCTGACATGTTTGTTCCTTGGAGCTTGGCAATAATCCTCAAGAATTTAAGTTTACAATGTATATCTTAAACAATTATAAATCCTCTGTTTAAATTCTCTGTCTTACTTCATATCAGTTATATATGTTTTGACACATTATCGGCTACTTAACAATTTCCTCCATAAATCTAATTCATGAAATTCTTTATCTTTTTCATTTTTTCTCTTAATTTTTAATATACCCAGACACATCTTTCTTTTGTTTTTTTCAGACTTAATTAGTTGATTAATTAAAACCTCTCATTCAGCAAAATAAAATAAAATAAAATAATTAAGAAAGGTTTGTTTTACACTTCTCTCTCTCTCTCTTCCTCTTTTTTTTTTTTTAAATAATTTTGTGAGAAGACTAATTATAAACAGTAGGTGAAGATCCTTAATTAATTGAGTCGTCCTGCTTAACTTCCAAAGCGTTGGACACTCAAGAGTTCTTGAATTACAAGAGAGCCCCTCTCAACCGACGACTACGATTTGAATATGAAAAAAGCCGACATGAGATGGAAAGAGAGTAGGCAGTAGTTTTTTTTTTTTTTTTTTTTTTTTTGACTGAGAAAGAGTGTACATAGTGGGTAGACCCCTATATGTTGCTTCTCTTCTAACTTCTATTTCATTTATCATATCTGGCACAAAATATATGTAGATTCTTTTTATTGTTTGTTTCTTCTAATTGGAAATGAAAACTACTATGATTTTCAGAAGATTTAGAGACATAGTTCTGCGTATTAAAAAAAAAAAATGAATCAATCGTAAAAAAAGATTCTCAAGAAAGAGGAGAGAGAGAAGGCATGGATTAAGATATCTTAAAAAAAAAAAAAAAGAAAAGACTGAAGTCACCTTTTTGCCCTCCTTTTTTAATATGACAAGAAGACAAACATTAATCATGGTCAATATCTTTACTTTGGTGGTCTTTCTTTAATTGGACTCTTTTCTTAGGAAATTTCCAGGAAGGTAGAAATAAAAATTATAATAAAGCTAAACAAGTAATTAAAGAGCTATCATTTAATCTTAATCAATAGATTGAAGAGTCAATACAAGTTACGACTAGGTCATTAGTGGGTTCTACGTATATAGGATGGGTTTTTCAAACAACAACTTTTGCATTGTTATCTAACTGGCACCCACTTAGCAACTCTATTAGTAGATATGGATAACAACCCTGCTTCCTTTTTGTTATGCGTATTGTTTTCCATCTTTTTTGTTTTCTCTCTTTTTTTTTTTTTCCCCCAATGAATGTTGAAAGGAAATAGTAGTTAGTTGTAATTTTGTAACGCTACTCTCTCTGATTCATAGATCCACTTTTGCCAGCTAATTAATTAGGAAACAAAATTAGTTGATCAATTAAAAACTCTCATTTAGTAAAATAAAATAAAATAATTAAGAACTCGCCCGTTTAATGGAATTTCCCTCTTGAAATTTCCTAAGTTGCCAACCATGTGTGGACAAACATTAATTTATATTTTTAATATTATTATTTTACAATTTTCTATTAAGCTTGAAAGATTAGGGAAAATTTACACGTTCACCCTTATTAGAGAAGTATGGTCAATTTTAATATGTTTGAGATATTTTATTTTAATATGAGTGCTAAGAAATCAAAATTTAGAGTGAAATCGAAAGTTTCTTCAAAATATGTAAATGTTGTAATTACAAAATTTTATGGGGGGAAAAATGAGGGACAACCGTTTTAAAACATTGTTTTTTTTACTGGAACCGTTGTAAAACATTTTGATATAAGAGGGCAAAAAAATATAGTAAGTTATTATAAATTTAATATGACTTCACCTCCCTTCGCCCTTGTTGGGGAAAGAGCTTTGAGAGTATTTAGACATATTTGTTCCTTGGAGCTTGGCAATAATCCTCAAGAATTTAAATTTACAATTTACATCTTAAACAACTATATATCTTCAAAATACGAACCACCCAAATCCTCTGTTTAAATTATTTGTCTCATTTCGTGTCAATTATATATGTTTTGACACGTTATCGGCTACTTGAAAATTTTCTCCATGAATTTAATTCATGAAATTATCTATCTTTCTCATTTTTTCCCTTAATTTTTAATATACTCGGACACATCTTTCTTTTGTTTTTTCAGATTTGTATTTGTTTTATTAATACTCATGTACATGATTAGGCTGGGTCATCCAATCTAATCAAACTAGTTTTTTTTTTCTTTTATTCTTAATATAGCAAAATGGCCGTTTGCCATTTTTTTGAGCTTTAGTCAATCATTGACTAATTATCGTTAATCAATGATTGACTATGAAAATTGATGATTTTTGTTATGGTCAGTTAATGATTGATCAAATCAATAACATTATATGATCAATCACTGATTGACTATTTAAAAAAATTGATTTATCATTTTTAAAAAAAAAAGATTTTTTAACTAATTTTTAACAACTTTAATTATCTGTTAAAAAAAAGACCATTTGGCTCTAAATTCTTGCAACTAGTGTTTAACTTTTATTGAAAGATGAGTCCATGTTTCCTTTTTTTTTATATATATATTATTATTATTATTCTTCCACTTTTTCGTTTCCATAAATGTTGAAAATAAATATTAATAACTCGTTGCAATTTTATATTGCTACTCACTGACCGCATATTAATTAAGAACTAATTAATCGATTAATTAAAAGCTCTCATTCAGCAAAATAAAATAAAATAATTAAGAAAGCTTGGTTTTACAACTTCTCTCTCTCTCTTTCTCTCTCTCTCTCTCTTTGAGAAGACTAATAAACAGTAGATCAAGATATTTGATTAATCTTCTAGGAATTTTCGTGGAAGGTAGGAGGAAATGAAAAATGAGTAGCCTACAATTATTTATTACTATATTTTATTGACGAAGAGAACAAGTAACTATTGTAAGGGAAAGCTTAAACATCCCAAAGGCAATACTATAATGCTATATATTTGAGCCTTTAGATATCAAGAATCAAGTTATTTTTTCTTAAAATAAGCAAAAATTTATTAAAAAAAAAAAGAAAAGGAAAAAAAAAAAAAAGGTTTACAAAACTAAAATCTTAAAAAGCCTTATGATAAATAGGAAAAACAGAATAAAAAACAAACAGATTAAACAACAAAAAAATCTTTCCACTTTGAGCTCTAAATTGGTAGTTAATTAATTGTTTCTTAACCTTTTTTTTTTTCCATAAAATAGCTAGAACTCATAATTTCCTTCAAGAACCCGAAGCAACAAATTTTTTTTTTCTTTTTTTGTCCTGAGCAATTACACAATTGTTAGTTTTTGGAGCATCCTCTTTTAAGGCTATGATTTCAAGATAATCAAGTGATATTAATAGCGATAAATAACATAAAACATTGCTTAGGATATTAAATTGTTATTTAATTGGCAACCAGCAACCGTGTCTTGACCTGAAAAGATGAGTGCTTCTTTCCTTTTTTTATTAGTGATGTTTCTTTTTTTTTTTTTTTTTGTCTATAAATGTTGGGAAAAAAAAAACAATAATTGAATGCTTTTTTTTTTTTTTTTGGCTACTTTCTGACCTCACTGATCCACTTTGGACAACTAATTGGTTAAAAACTTTCACGGTAATTGATTATACCTCTTGAAAATTCCAAGTTGACAACCATGTGTTTTGTTCTTTTCAAGGACATCCTTCTATTTCTCTGAAGCTTGTTAGATTAGGGAAAATCCATACGTTTACG